>JASMMZ010000010.1:9577834-9638226 GCA_038502455.1 Anisogramma anomala | reverse complement strand
ATTTCCTTTTCGCTAAATGAAACCAGTGAGAAAAATTCCATAGGCGCCGTTAATTGTTTGGTCGAATCGTTTAAAGCGAAATACGCATTAGTTAATTAAGGCAGAAATTTCTATATAGGTAGATTATTCGAATGAGATACTTAGTGTAAAAATAACGCCGTCGTAACCAAGTTTTAAGCTAAGCTTGCGGTCTTCTATTTCCTGTTAAGTAATGAAGGAGTTTAGGATGAAGTTTTTGTGGCTTTTTTGGTTTTCGAGCTAAAAGAGCGGTTTCAGCAACGAGATGTTGATAGGGTTAGTGTAAACGGGCCGCTTTCGATTGGTGGAAGCGGGCCAAAAGTGTGATTAGGTAAGTTGTTTGGAACTGGGAGCAGTTTGTATTCGTCGTTTTAAGGGGTTTCCTATCGGTGGTTTTAGTTAGACTTCGATTTTAGGACGGTTTTATGTATTTATTTCTTATAATTTCGTAATATTTTTAACGAAACGAATTCGTACTGTTTGGTAAATTAACGAATGTATTATAACCTTTAAACCCGTTAATCTTCTATAAGCTTTTGTATTTGTCATTATATTTTTAAACCAGGAACTTGAATTGTAATGGTAAGTACAAGATGTTTGTTTCACGTAGGCTATTTTTTGTAGCTAACGTTTTGAAAACGTTGGTTTCAACCCGTAAAAATTTTAACGATACCATAGCTTTCTCCATAGTATTCGCTCTTTACACTGTGGTTGGTAATAATAAAAAGTCTACATAAATCTTTGGGTAGAAGTAAGGAATATGTGTATAAGCCTACTTGGGCCGGAAGTATTATGAATGGCGTTAACCGCTATTTTTAAATTGATTTATTAAAATAAATACCCTTTAATGTTTTTATAGGGCCGTGTATAGTTTTGTTAACTTTTTCTAATACTGTTTATAATTAGTAATAACTTATTATACTTTTACTTATATCTGTTTATATTGGTAACCCGTAATCGTAACCTTCATACATTAATTCTTAAAGTTAAAGGCTATACTAGCTTTGAATAAAACCCAGTTCAAAGGCCTTAAATAGACGTTTAACTCAAGGTCAACGAAAGTGACCTAATAATGTATAACGAAAGCGTTTAGTAAAATTTTAACGGCTTAAAATAATGTTGCTGCATTCACGACATAAAATACAGGTTAGATATTTAAATATATAATATTAACAATCACCTCGTAATTAAATTCTAAGTTGTTTTAAAGGCGGAATTTAACCCGTCATAAGGCTTTTAAGTATAATTGGCATTCATAGAAAAATCTTTTAATAACTTTAAGTACGACTTTTCCTATATCCGTATAGCTTACGGCATAATACAATCGTAAAAGACGTTTTATGACCGAGTATCCAAATCGGCGATATAATATTCGTTATTTCGACTACGTTAAGTAAATAGCCTTAATTATACTTATTGTAGGAAAAAGTTATAAGTGGCCGAATTTAAATTAAAGCAGTACAGATACGTTATCCAAGGTACGGATAAACTAATTAGTTGTATTCCGGACTTAAATTCTGAGCTTATTTATATCAGCTAATAAAGGTAGGAATCATATTTCAAAGTCTATTACGTAAGACTTTACCGGTTCAAATCGCGTATTTATAACGAACGTTCCAAGTAACGACGTTTTTTTTGTACTAAGTAATATCTTTCGGTGTTTTCCTATTCGGTTTAACTGAAACTTCGGGAACTTCACTACAAACACGTAGAATTTTCGTTTTCCAGCCTTTGAAATTTCGGTTATATTAGTATCAGGTATAATTCCCTAAAAGAGGTTGCTGTTTCTATTTTAAAGTGTGAATTATAACGTTATATAGACGTTAAACACTCCGTTTACGTAGTTTAGACCTTTAACATTTAGGAAAGAGGTGTTTTATAAACCTATAAAAATACGTTAGGAGGTCTCGTCATCTTAAACTGTTAAGTAATTATTATTACTTTTAAAGTTTTCTTTTCCGGAGGAGTATTCTTGAGGGTACGCGTTAAACCTCATATTTACGCCTTCATATTTGGTTACGTATATTTTACAATTGGTTTTTATACGGTCTTTAACCATATTCTAAGCTTAAAACTATCTTTTATTTCGAGTCTATTTGTACACTAAATGGTTAGTAAACCAACAGCCAATATTGTCGTATACCATATAACGTTTTTATTAACACTGTGGGCTTTCTATACTTTTTCGTAGGTATTATTGTAGCCGTAATACGTTTCAACCCTAGTCTTATGATCATTTTCGATTATAGCTGCCTTACTCTTCGTTTTTATAGCTCCTTCCCTGATATTTTTTTTGGTAGCTATATTTGGTGCGTTTATCTTGCTTTAGGTATACTATAAACTTTTGATTTAAAGCGTCGTAAATTGTTTTGACGAATTCTTTTTTGGTAATTTGGTTTTCAGCTTTCGTTTTATCGGCTGTAAATGCTAATTCCAAACTTACCTATCGGCGTATAAAGGTCTTCAAGGATATTTCAAAACTTACACAAAATTCTTTTAAGTCCTTTTCCGGTTCCAATAATGTAAAGTCAAAATCTAAGTTTTTACGGTATACTGTGGTTATTTTTTGGATAATAGTTTGTTATCTTTATATATCGGTACAAGGGCTAGCTGAAATTTTTGAAACTTAGTTAAAAATTTAATTGGTACCTTTTGTAGGTTTTGTTTAGTATTATTTAATTAATTTTTTACTAATTTCCAGGTTTTATAAGTTTAGTCCATATCGTAAAGTGCGTAGATAATTTTTGTATCGAAGTGTAATTTTAAATATATACATAATTTTACTAACGTATCACCTACGAAAGGTAATATACATATCACATTTGACCTTGCAAGAATAGTATACCGGGAAAAATGACGTAAAATGAAAATAATTCGATATCTAGTCTTTCATATATATTAAATATATCACGCATTTTATTATCGAGTATATCGTAAAGTTTACCGTTATGGTTTTTGTCCTTATCCAAAATATGGAGAAATTGGTAAGCTTTATAAGGTCGGTTTTATCATTGGGAACGTGGTACGGTGAAAGATTACGGTAGGGGTCGTAGTTGCTAGGCATTAGTTTATGGAGTATATACTGTCGTTTTTTAAAGCTTATTAAATTTTCAGAGTGGGGTGTTTTTGCTATTCGGATCCACTTTATAGTAGCTTAGTTGGATGTTAACAGCATCCGGGTTGTAGTTTTGTCTTAGTATTTATTCGAAATTATGTTTCGAGGAGGGTTCGTGTTTAATCCTCATTATGGATAAGCGTTACGGCGTTTCTTCCTCTTTAGTCGATTTCTACAGCTTCATTTACGCTTTGCGGCGGACGTTCATCCTTGCTAAATGCCTTATTTCTATTTACGGAGGCTTTTGTTAGTTCCTAGTACGTCATTTTAAGCAAGCATTTCTAGCGTCTTTTTAGCTAGCGTCTTTTTATAAACTTCACTTTTATTAATTTATCATTTATCCATTTTGGTATTTTTGTAAGGTAGGCCATTATGAACAGTGCATTTGTAATGCGGTTATTGTCACACCGGTCGTATTAAAACCTTTACTTTGAAGTTATTTTCGTAGTATTTTTGAAATCGTCCCATCAACTATACGCTACATATTTGGCATTTAGTCCGCAAAATCTTTTGGAAAATCTTCAAATAAATCATGTCCTTTCATTTCGCCATTAAAATAGTTGAAAATTATATTTATAACATACGTAATTTACATATACAGAATTAACGCCTCTTTCAATATTTCGATTTTATTATCCTATAAGTTGAGGTCTCAATACTTTAAAATATTACCACAAAACGAGGTGTATGTAAAGGGGTATTTTATACATTCGGTAGCCTTCATTGAATCCGTTACTGGTAAGACTGTCGTGTGTTTGGTAAGGGTAATCTATGTGTACTTATATTGTTTAAAGCAGCATAAATTAGTGGTTTTACGCCGCGATTACGTTTCGATACGTTTACATTTTATAGTTTAGGGTAGTTTGTTTTCGAAACAGCAAATACAAAGTAAAGACGTGAAACGAAGCGGTTAAAACAAAATTATTAACGTGTATTAGTATAAATAAAGTTTGAGTAAGATATAAACCAAATATAATCATAAGTTAATTAAGCGTTTGAAATAAGTTTTTTTATGTCTTATGAACGTTATATTAGTAAAACGGGTTGTAAATCTTAAACGTCGTAGGTATTGAACCTAAAATACATAGAGTGATCATGAGAAAGTGGATAGGTCAAATGTAATAGGGGAAAGGAAATATGGGTATAGGGGGGTATATTATGTAATCCGGTATATGGGTTTTCGTTCGCGTGTTTTAAGCGGTCCGGATTGTTATGTCATAGTTGTTTCTATTAGTTGCGGGCGGGTTGGTTTCATGGTTGTAGCCGCTTTTGAATTTAGCAAGCGGCATAAATGTTGTATTCGTAGCCGCTTTTAGGTTTCATAAGAGGATTGAATTCTGTATTTGCAACCGCTTTTGTGTTTCGTAACCGGTTTGGGTATTGTGTTTAAGTCGAGTAGGTCTTAACAAAGGGTTCTGAAACTTGGTAGTATAATTTTACGTAGCCTAATACGTAATGAGACGTTTTTAAAAAAGTGCCCCGGTACGTTTAAAGCGCTAAAATAAGTTTAAGGTGAACGCAACGTGGCTTTTTAATAACCAGGGAATAAACTGTTTCATAATATCGTATTGAAATTAATTCTTTTTAAAGTTACTTCGAATTTCATAGTTTTCTTACGCTTCGGGATTCATGCCGTTCCCGCGTAATTTCATACTACCGTATAGTTCTTATAAGGCGTAATGGTACAATATAAACTATTGGAACCGCTACAAAATCCAGTTATAGGTATTGAATTTTGATTTATCTCTTTTTCCCTTAGCTGTCTATAGTTGACCTAGTTAGCTACTGATTAGTGTCGGTAAGGTCTTTTATTGACGTAAATGTTGAGGAACAGTGATCAGAAAGATTGGAATTTGTAGTAAAAGATATATCGGTTTAGAAGACGAATTTTAAAGAGTACACGACACGGATGGGAGGTTATAAACCTCTCATTCGGGTAGTGGCCTTTTTGCCATGCGCTCTGGAATACCCATTTCAGAACACTCCACGCATAATTCACTTTTCTCTTAGCAAGAGTGTAGCCTGCAGCGTGACACGTTATCGTGCACTCTGCAGGAATGCACCTTGCAATATAGTGCACTGCAACTTAGCCTATATATACAAGCTGTAGGGGTATGTAGTAATATCCACAAAATGTTTTATATTTTCAATGTAAAATAGAAAATGTGTACGAAATTTACTGACATAAAAGATAATAGATTGAACGATTATGGTTATAGTTGTCGATTGAAGTCAGGTAAGGGTTTGGAAGACCGAATTTAAATTTGACCTTACCGGTATCCATATAGTTAAGTTTCGTTATAGTAGTATTATGTTTTCTTAATAAGACGTGCTGTGAATCACCTCTTACTGAGTATTTCGTTTCTTCATTGATCTTTTTAATACCTTAAAATCATTTTTCGCGACACAATAGAGAATGGTAAACAAATATGTAGGGTTAGAAAAGTCATTGTTTCAACATAGATAAGGGTTTCGTTTATTAAACGACATAAAAATTTGTTCAACTGTTTATTACTTTCATCAAGGGTTAATTTTATTGTCTTTGTATCAGTTAATAACCTAATATAAATCTTTTTCACTTTTTACCTTATCATCCCGAAAGTTTACGATGCTTTTGGTTTATTCCTATGTAAAGATAAAGGGATATTAAGTATTAAATATGATTTTCTTTGATTGTTATTCGATATTATCTTAACGTGTTGACTAATAGCCTGATTTAATATAATATTAACACTTTCTAACGTTGTTTACGCATATTTAATACGTTAATTTGAGATATTCAATTTTCTTTTTTCTTTTTTGGCCACGTTACCATTTTAACTTTCAAATTAGAGTGTTTTATTTACCGATGTATTTTGGTTCACCGTATTTACTATCCATATCAGTGACGTATACGATGTTTCTATCAACGTCTACAAATTTGTAAGCTTAACGATATATACTAGTTATATTCGGTATACTTATCATTATAATTATTCATTAGGAATTTAATTAGTTTCAAAAGCTGTTAAAGATTCCATTTAAGTATTTTAAGGCGTATTTTAACACTTTATAACGCAGAACAATTGGGCTAACTTATTAACGTAATATAGTTTCACAATATTGTACATTATGTATTATATATTATTAATACATTAGAGTGTTAATTATTTCATTACGGAAGTTTATCCATTTTTCCTTTTTCTCATACATTCATACGTAAGGCAACTTAATAATGTTTCCATTTCAGTAGAATGAGACGCGCTTAGTATTATATTCAATGTTAACTTTAAAACTATCGTAAATATTCAGAAACCACGATGAAAGAGTTAAATTTGGAAAGTAATAGTTTTAGGCTTTCCCGATAAAAATATTGTGATTTAGCGAGTGTAAGTTTAGTAACTTAATTCTTATTGAGTAGTAAATAACGAAGATTGATCATAACTTGATATCTTGGAGATTGTATAGCTTATCATTATGATTTGCTTTACCGGTCTAAATTATTACGAAAGTCCTGATAGTTTCGTAGTTTGTATTTATTATAATAATATTTTGTAGGGGGGAACTGTTATACTCATTATATGAACCATTTGGGATTTTCTTTTAGTAGTGTCAATAATATTGAGTGTAGTGTTTGTAGGTAAAATCATTACTATTAGTGAAGTTTGAGTGGAAAAGACTCTTAGTTGTTTACATCATAGGTTCGCGTGTAAAGCCATTCCTTTCTTGTAGTTAGGTTAAATGTTGGTAGCGAACCTTTTAGAACTACACGTGTTAGGGTATTTAATGATTGTCATAAATTTCGTGATAATTTTGATAGTGGTATAGGGTTCTTTTCAGTAATGATTTTACTTTATCAATTAGTATATTTGAGGATATATCCTATGTGGCTTAATCAATATGTTATAGGTATCAAAGGCTTCAAGGCGATGCAGATTTTAGATAACAAGGGTTAAAATATTCACTTGCCTTTGGATATAATGTTGCGATCGTACATAAAGGTATTGATGGATTTCATCGTTATTGATACCTTTTCACTAGTTTCAACTTTTTTATTCAAATTTTTTCGTCGTAAATTATTTTTGAAATATCTAGGTTATATCTTTTGTTTCCAGTTTCTCTAGTAAAATTGTATTTTTTTTACGTAGATCGACTTTTGATTCACTTTCAACATTTTTCTTTCTATATTTTTAAAGTTCAATCCTTGCAAAATTAAACGAAATCGTATCAAACCTTGATACAATAATCTTAGTCAGTATAGTTCACGTCGTACATAAGGTGCCCAACATCATTAATTGAGTACACAATGGTAATGTCTTTATTATTATTTGTAAATTATGAATTGTTGTTAAGGTGTTAAATGAATAGTATTTATCGGGTTTCGCTTGCATTTTCTCTCATATAGTCGGTCACAACATCCATTTGAACGTTTTTGGTATTCATTTTAACGGTTAATTGTTTAAGGGAAGTGTGAGGGGGAATATTAAAGTAGGATAGAGGAAAAACATGACATAGTATAGTAGGTTATAAGTTGTTTTTCGTCGATGGTTTTGTTTATAATTGCATTAGATAAAGGATTTACCTGTTTGTAATTTGCCATTTACAGTAGTAGTTTGATATTTTTATTTAGTTTGGTAAAGGAGTCGCTTTGAAACTTAATGAATTAATAATTGGATGCATTAAAGGCTTTTTGGCGGTTAATCTTCGTGTTTTTTTATTTTAAGGTTGTTTTAATAAATATTTCTAAATGTTTTCGAAAGCGATATTTTCACCGCTTTCATTTTCTTGTTAACAGTAGCATATTCCAAAGCTCTCACTTTTACTGCCTGTAAACAGAAGTATAGTTGGCAGAGTACATCGCATTATTTTTTTCTCTTTACTCTGCGAAATTCTAAATTGTATCAAGAATATAGTTTTCTATCTTATCTTACTGGTGTATACTTAATCTAATAAGCATTTATTAGTGGCGGTAGACCTTTGTCGTTGTAATGTAGTCGACTTTAATCGTGGTCGAAGTAATTGGTGGATTGTATTGAAAGTAGTATTGTGGTTACTTATAAGTTTGTGATACCACTATCTGGTTTTCACACCAATATGAATGCGAAATTGCTTGGCCTGTGCCACAGTATAAATTGAGAACTCATTGTACTTCGCTTGCAGTTAATATATCAACTTTCAGTTATTGAAATGAATTTACAGTCAGCCCAGTGTTTTTGGTTGTAATTCAATTGACTGCGGTTACGACATTTTGAATAATTTATCGATGGTTCTGTCAATGATTTTTACGAACGGCTCCCCCGTTAATAACACTTTATTATTGTTACCAATCAGAAAAAAATTAATAATCCTTCAAAAATATAAATGACGAAATGATTTGTTTGCTATTACTAATAACTTGATTTATTGGACTTTAGTGAAGTGTAGAAGGGTCGTATCAAATGAACTTTCTTCCAAGTTTTACGGTGTTATACCCGGTTTCGATATGAGTATATGTATGTTTGAAATCATTAATATCGTTACCAGAAAGTAAAGTATTCCACCTATTCCGATCAATATTTGTACCAATTCACGAAGCATGTTCGAATACCTTTTTAAATTCTCAACTACCAAAGAAAGTTCAATAATTTATGTTTTAGCTTTTCGCAAGGTTTACGAAGTTAAATAAATTAAAGAGTTTCAATAGATAGATGATAAGTATATAGCGATTGATAATATAATAAAAGCTACACCAAATAAGGGCTTGAAGAGATTTTGGATAATAATAGTCTAACTAAACAAATTTATGGCTACGTAGAAAGATTAACCGGCAGGGTATTATATAATGAAGGATATAAAAAAGAGCTGGGATACCTTGATGAACTAGAATACTACCAGGTTATTAATTCAGTTGACGATACTAACTTAATTACCTGTAATTGTTAAGTTGTATGTGTATTAGGACATTGGAGTACAAAAGTAATAACGTATTCATTTTCGTTATTAGAGGTAGTAAAAAGTAAAACTTTAACACAAATAGCAGTCGGCAACGCAAATGATAGTATTTATATTACCGGATAATTATTTTATAAGATATAATAGCTCCGAAACTGGAGTTAAAAAAGCAAAATGTCGTCAACATTGGAATACCTTTAAATTGTAGTATATTTCAAGTTAACTGGACTAACTACAAGTCAATTTCATTGAAACGTTCAATTCAATGTGGGGTACGGTCCAATAAAATTCCCTTACATAGTAGTGTGTATACCGGTTAGCGGTTTAACAAATTTAGAAGAAATCATCCATACCCTGACATATGCAATACTACTGTTATTTCAACAACATTTCGAATCGACAACTTTGCAACGTATAAAGTCCTATCAATAGGTGTGTCTATTTCTAAATCCTTTTTGTCTTGAATTATTTCATTGGCATTAACGTTTATACTGATTTTTAACTTCTTTATATATTTTAAGAATAGAAGTAATAGTATGAAAGTGTTCCGAATATGGGATATAATTTGTCAAAAAATAGTAATAGAACTTTCGATCCAATTAACGACGTTTTTCTCTATGTATTTAAACTGATTTTATATGTTTCGGCTTTTTTGCGGTTGAGGTCCGTGGTTGAGTTTATTTTTCGCAAGTCAAGGTATTCAGAATAGCCTTCAATCGAGTATTTGATTGCTTTAGTATTAGGTATAATTATTTGAAATGCAGTCATTCTACTTAACCTGAACGGTCAATAATTACAAGTGATTGGAATCTTCTTTGTAATTACCTTAATTTTCGATGTTTTTTTAGAGCTAAGAGTCGTTAGTTTGTTATCAGGTCGCCATTAAATAGTTACTAATATTGATATCTGGTGTCTTCTAACGTGTTTAAGCCTTCACAAAAGTTTACTTATTGGAATAATTATTGTATTTTATATTTACGAATCCTTCATAATCAATGCTTATGAATTGTATTCCATGTGGTAAATACCCTCATTATTTATCAAAAATATATGTTGAACTTTTTGTTGTTTGTAGCTAAAATACTTTGTAAACTAGCATTAAGTCTTACCACAGATCCATTAATCATTATTGCTTTCTTGTTGTTAAAAAGATTGTTTCGTTTGACTGAATTTCAACTTATTTTCTAGTTTATCTTGTTAAAGATGTTATTTCTGCGATTATTATCTTTAAACTTGCCGTATCTCCAGACTATGTGCCATTAGGAATTTTCTTCAGGTTTGTCGTCCTATATATATATATTTACGCTGTTGATACGGAATATAACTATTTTAAGTGATGATTGAAACTAATTGAAAAGTCTTTACATATTCTTTTGGGTGTTAAAAATACGAATTTCAATTGGCAAATGCTTGCAACAACTCTAGAAACATGTTTGATAAATTTAAACGCACCTGAAAAAGCTTTTTAGATATTTTGTTAACAGAACATACGTTTGTAGATCATCTTGTCTAGAATATGTCAAGGTAATATTCTATTTTCTTTGTTGGTCGTTATTGTTACTCATCTTATTATATTTCAATTCTTGTGGAATCGGGTTAAATTAACATGGTATTCGAAATATTGTCTTATTACGTCATATATATCGCGAAACGTTAAGACCATTAACAGGTATATAGTGAATTAATAAGTTGGTATTCAAGTAAAACTATTTGGAAATAAAAAATGAAATCTGAAAGAATGAATGTTTAGTTGTTGCTAAATTAAAAGGAATATCATAGATTTAACTTCTAGCGAATTCGGAAATTTCCGATCGTTATCTTCACATATGTCTCATTCCTGTAAAGTCATCGATAAATGTGTAGTGAACGTCTTCGTGTTGGATTTGTCTTCAAGTGAGTGTCTTATATAGGTTGTGTTCGAATAGTAGTAACTATATGCAGTCATTCAAATTTACTCTAAGTAAGTTGACTGCACTGACTGCAAGTTGAGTTTATAGTTTCGTGGGTAAACTGTAAAGTTAAGTACAGTATATACACACTTCAGACTAGGACATGGGCTATGTAATTAGTCATATAAATAAGTGTGCAGACTGGCTTGCGGTTAGCTTAACCTAGAATAATACATCCACCACTTAATCACGTAATACTATTATTACTTCGACCACAATTCGAATCGAAAATTTTATAAAATCTAAAGACCTATCAACAACTGAGGCCTAACAACACTAATTATTGCTTATTAGTTTAAGTACAAATTGGACTAGGTAAAAAAAAACAAAGCTACTTTTAGGTTACGATTGAAGTCAACATAAGGTAGAGGAAAGATTTTTACGGAAGCCCTTAACATCTACATCAGTTTAAAAATGCAGTTAGTAGAGAAAAACTTGAGGTTACGACAATTGATAACGGAAATACGGATTTAGCGATAGTATTGTTGTTGAAAAACACCGAAAATATTTACAAACTATTTTAAACCTAGTTGAATTAACTGTATAGAAGTTTTAAAGATAATAGAGTTAGCAAATAATGAGGTTGATACTACTATGGGTATTACTAATATAAAAACGAATAAGTATAATGGCTTACAACTTTCACCCTTCAATAATAACAAATAACCTTCAACTCTACTTCCTATATCAAACTCTACCCATAACACCAAGTTTTCCCATCTACTCCACTCTTTTTCCCTTTCGTCACATAATCGGCAATTTTGAAAATTGTTAAATTAAACCAAATCACCAAATCTCCAAATAAAGCCAAAAAAAATCCATGTTATACAACTCCATAAAAAACCGCCAAATTCCCATACTCACAAATCGCCAAGTTCTTTAACTAAAACTACCAAAACCCATACCAACAAAAACAATAAAAAAACCACCTCAAACGTCTATTTGAAGCCATGAACGATCCTATCAAAAAAAGAAATCCAAACCCTGGAATCTATCTTTTCAAAACATTACGATAAAGAATTTTAGAAAATAAATAGTAACGAAAATGCAACGAAGAAACATCTGACCAAGTTCATTAACTTCTATGTCCTTAACGAAAACGATAGCGAAAACTTTATTTACAACCTTCATACATCCCAAAACTTTAAAAAATTATCTAATGATTTAGGTATGAACATGTAAAAAGCGACTTGAATGGAAGTTGAATCAAAATTAAAAGTGAAACTCAGCCTCTGAAAGATTTACATTCCCGAAAAAACCTTAATCCCCATAACAGAGGTTCTTTACAAACTAGCTCAAGTTATGAATTACCTTCAAAATCCACGTCCTAAAACTCTTGCATCCCAATACCCACAAAACATATCAACGTGCTTACATATACTCGAAGAAGCCACCCCCTAATCCCCAGTTAAATCAAACCTTAAACTTCCAAACTAATGCTAATTCTCTACACGCCGAAAATGAAAAACCAATTAATATACTCGAAAATCCAACAACTCTACATAACAACACGAAGTACGCTCTTAAATTCGGCAAAACGCATGATGTAACAACTGCTAATGCGGCAAAAAAAAAAAAAATTAACGTCTACACCATCTATCGGTTAATTAAACAAAATCGTCAAATCTCCCAAAACCTTGTCCATGATCGCCAAATTCCCCTTACCCCTCAAACCTTCCCTTGAAATTGTTATGACTTTCCCAAAAATCATCAAATCCTCCAAAAAGAAACTTCCCACAGCAGGTACGCCTACACATTTAAGCTCACCACAAGTCCTACCACATAACTCTATCTCACGTGCTAAACTATTAACAACTACCTCAACTATTGCAGTTCGATTAAAATAATATGGATAACTAAAACGACTATCACAACCTTCCTCCAAACTCTATTTAAATGGTCAATATCAAATGCAAACTCGTCACAAACTTTGCTAAAATTTGAAAAGATAAAGAAAAGTATAACAGGAAACCATATAACCTACTTGATGCGAAAATAATACTCTCTTTAAACATCGAAAAATGAATATATGTTCTACCTTCTAGTTTTCACTCACTATCCCCCGATATCCATACAAACTAAGATAAGGATTACTACCTAACCTTCCTGATAAAAACAAAAACTTCCTGAAAAATTAGCCATACCATAAAAAGACACTTCAAATACAATATCTACCCAGTGAAACATCATACGAACTAGGCTACGGCTAGTTAAAAACAAAAATAACTAAGAAATAAGATGGGAAATTTTCGATGAATATCCACAACCAAATTCTTCACAAGCTAATATTTTACCAACAAAAAAAATGAAAATCCAACGCTCATGAAGCCACATTTTTTGAATAAGTACGAGCAGTTATTACAAACATAAACGATCTATAATACACCTCAAAAAGCTCAAATACCCCCTTTATATGCTTCTTTCACCAGTTACGGTTCACTTCTTCAACTATAATGACCCGAACACCAAATAACATCAGTATATGTCGCTACACCAAAGACTTTCGGGATTAAAATAAAGAGAACTGTGTAATAACATATATATTAATCTCAAATAACCAAGTTTTTAACAGTCCAAATATGTTTTTATGTCTTCGAACGAAAATCTATAACATCACAAGCGCTAAAAACGAGGACAGAACAAAAGAACGCCTGTTAACCACCATAATTTTCGACGGATGAAAAGTAAAAGATATTTTCATTATAGCTGATTCAGTTATGAATAAACGATCCAACCTATGGAAAAACATTTCAAACAACAGACAATATATCACATTCAATACACTATTATTTCTGGGTAATATAGTTTGGACTACAACGCAATCAATAAAGGTCAAAGGGTTATTGACAATGACAAAATGCCTAAAAAAATCACATAACATCAAAATACTACTCTCAACGCGACTCAATAACTAGCTAATCACGCCTTATAATACTACTTGAATGGCGAAAACCCCTTTATTTACTTTACCAAAACATACAACCCCTCACATACCTTGAATAATCTCGATCGTCATACAAACCACGTATTTCAAGGTATTAAGCTAAATTATGAGGCAGCATGGTACTTAATACAAGACTACTTGCAATACCTGGAATTGCAAAGAGAAACTATCCATGCCACAAAAGTAAATTGTTAAAATATTAGCAAAGATGAAGTTAACTTCGACCATAAAGAACCACTATTGTCACCAGAATCGTCGACCATTCAATCTATTATGATGCCGATCACGGTTTACATCCGTAAATACCCGACTAAATTTCACTTTTGCTTAACAAACATAAAGACCCTCTGCGTTAAGTCGATGTTAGCGCAAACGAACAAGTGAAAAACACGCGAAGGTTCCCCTTCGCCTTTAAACAAGAGCACATTTGGTTTTATCTTTAACCCCCAAAAACAACGGGGCTAAATCTGACAAAATTGAATATATATTAATGAGACCGGAGTCTCAATCATGTAGCCATCGACAAGCTATCTAAAATCCTTGAGTATATTACGTATAAAGATATGGAATACTTTACTTTCTAAGCTATTGATTTTTTTTTCCAACCATTATCAAACTCATGTCCAAACCCATAGATAACTTCAGTTTATACTAAGAAAAGTCATATATTTCAATTACCATATCTTCATTAACATGTTTTACTTTAATAACAAACCTATTTTTCTCGTTATCAATTACTCAACCTCATATCACAACACAAAAATCCGCAAATCCCTGTAGGTGAAAAATACGCAGAAAACGTGAAAAATATTGTGGATTAACACGTATTTAGGCCGAATAAAGTCGTAGTACACGAAACTAATACCAAATTTGCAATGATAGAGTTTCAACCAAATTCTACGATAATAGCAATTTGATACAAAATAACGTCCATTAAAGCCAATTGAAGCGTTGGAAAGATCGAAAAGGCACACACACTATTTTACAAAACGTACGATATCCTTACGTAAAATATTGAAATATTTATAACCTAGAAGGCATAACTTTTAATAGCGGTAAACAGCTTGAATGATACTATAACCCTCAATAGCTTGTTATCAATATTGCTGGTTTTCAAACAATATAATTGTTTAAAAAACGAATTTCTCCTGTTAGAAAATTCTCAGAAAATGGCTCTGGAGTACGGCGCAGCCCTGAAATAAATACGAAATAAATCGAGACAACAGTGAATTAATAAAGTTTTCAATACTAGCAACGGCTATACGAAGATTAATATACTCTATTGACTGTTATAAAGTAAAGTCCATTTATTCCTTAAACTGATGAATGGGATAATCTATTCAATATCGTAAGTATTGCCAACACTAAAATAATTATTGAAACTGCTAAAGATCCTGCAACTTTCAATAAAATTCAAGTCAAACCTTTCATTAAAACAACTAAAGAAAACGATAACGATAAATATATTCGAGCAAAATGATTTGGCCAAGGAAATCGTCTCTCTCCAGTAATCTAAAAACCGAAAAAACGTTGACAACATAATAAACCACAAAATATGGAAAAAATTTAAAGATGAGGAAAACGCACAATACCCAATCTAAAATAATACTAATGTAAGCAAAAAAAGAAAATAATAATAAGATCTTGACTATAAAGCTTCAGCGTAAGAAATCATTAAGATCTCCGTTACAACTTTTGAAAAAACGATAAGATTAGGATTAATAAACTTATCACTTAAGAAATCATACCATTTCTACTCCAACACAACTTTAACATCTAAAACCCAAATATCACGATCTTAAAGTTGAAGATTATATAAGAGGTCGAAAGCAACACGACAGGGAGGTCATACGAAAAGTCACGCCTAATATCTTCAATATACATTAATAAAAGCAAATATTAAATCTTTATACAATCATCAACTATGTAGAAAACCAGTCTACGCTTGTACATCTTTTTAATAAAAATTGTACTAGTTATAGCTAAAAGGAAATTAACTATCAGTAGCTATGACATTATCTAAAAGTACATATAGTAAACAACCAAAATAAAAAGGATCGTTTTGTTAAAACTACCTCAAACCCTACTTAACTGATACCTATCATAAACGGTGATACTATATATTGAACCATTATACGGATTGACTTGAACAGTTTTTTATTCGTTCCTAACGTACTAATCGCACCTTGAATTCAACTTTGGCAAAAACTTTACATATTTGACCCTTATTTTCAAATTACGCACAATGAAGATTTCGGCTCAATATATATATAAATTAACGATACAATTTTTTTTCGGAATTGCTGGCTTTCAAACATCAGAATAAAAGTTGATTAAAGATTCAAAGTTTTTAAACTGCAAGCCGGTCGCAACTTCAGTGAAAGGAAAACATATAAACATCAACGGATCGACATTTCATAAACATAGTGTTAACGATATAAAGATCTAACTCAATTTCCGTTGAAAAGGTTAAAGCGTTAACTTGGCCATGATTAATAAACCTAACGTATCTAAGACTGAAAGTTATTTGAATAAACGCGCCCGTAGCAACTAAATAGTTACTTTATAACAACTAAAGTCTTCCTAAGATCACTCGATTACAATATAATCAAATAAACCATTGAATATAAAGCTTAATCGACTGAAATAATTGAAATGAATCAATAATTAATTTAAAACTGGCGATCAATGTAGTCCCGATCCACCTATTAAATGCCAAGTGAATAATATTTGCGAATGATTATGTTATAAATGAGATCGACTTATCGGTTCATATTGGATTCCTTATAACAAGCCTTAATTAAAACCAGTCATAAATATATCATTCGAAATCACGGGCAACCTAATTAATTAAAATTTCGTTCAATATAAAAGAAAAACTAAAAATGTTTTACATTCGTAGATCCATAGTATGATAGCCTACATCTATAGAGGAATAAAGATATGGGAAAGCCTTAACATCATTACCAGGTAACTGAAGCTTCCATCCATCCCGGTGATAATTTATACCAAGACGAGAAGCCTATTCGAATACCTTTTGAAACCCGGAATAACCATCGATTAAAGCCTAATATTCGATGTAGTAATATTCTGTAAAGCCTAAACCAACAAAGCCAGGAAGAATAAGATGTTCAGAGAAACTAATGGCAAAAACAATCCATCTAATACCATACCGTAATAGATGACAAACAAAGACTTTGAAAACTTTATGGACAGTAATTAGTTAACCATAAGTATCAAGAGTTAAGTTAAAAGGCCATATGTCAAAGTCGAGTCACGTGCCGGTAATCAACGCAGGAAATATGGATACCCTTACAAACTTGAAAACTGACAGGCGAATAAAACCAACGACTTCATTGACTGTGTTGAGATTACAACACAAAAAGATATTGTGTAAGCTTGTAGATTCCAGTATTATAGAATCTACATGGAGGACTTGATATATAATTAAGTGTATCATCATAAAGATCTCAATTATCAAGATCGATACTTTGTGTTAGTTAATAATAGTTTATATTATAAATACCAGTTCTCATGTATTGGTGGGTAATAATTCCAGGTAGCATCTTCATAATGATCTTTTATTCAAGTTAATCCTAGTTTTTGCATTGGGCAATACTTGTATCATTTGACGATATCCTCATCTCTCGTAAATAACTTATCTTTTGTGTTGGAACGTGTCAAATATTTGCATTTATACCAATTACTAACCTTCCTTGTTTTTAAGCGTGCTAATTGACTGTAACTGTTATATTTTGAACATACCCCCTAAACAAATGCAGTATTATCGGAAGGAAAAAACAATAAGAAAACAGATGAAAGTAAAACAAAGGAAAGAGTACAAAGTAAATGAGGCGTAGTGTATAGTGAAAGTTGTCAAAAACAAAAAGCAAAAGGACCTGCGTAATTCGACTTAAACCAATAACCTTCATAGTAATTCTGTCAATATCCCAAAATTTGTAACAAAACTACTTTGTCATTTCATTCTCTTAATACTACAAAGTAAACTAAAACACAAAGGTTTATTAACTATCAATATGAATTTAAGTTAAATTAACTTAATTAAACTAAATCTTTATATTTCCAACTCGTACTCTACCCTTGGCAATGGCTTTAATAACTCATCAATCAGTTATTTATCCGTAAGAACACACTAAATTTGTGTTATACTACGCTTTACTTTATGCCTTATAATATTCGCTTTCAAAGCGATACTTGAGGTACATTGGTAATACTCTTGGTTCCTAGACAACTTGATAAATCTCTCATGTCATAATATATCGAAACGATAATAGGAACCCGTTACTCTATAAACAATTTCCTAATTAAAAAAGTATTCTGAATAACCCTAATCACAGCTAAGATTTCAATATCCAAAAAAAAGAGGCATACATCCTTCTCTACACATTCATGGGAAGACCCCACAATTGTCAGTGATTACTCCAGACATACATATAATACGTTAATATCACAAACGAAATTTTCTTCATTGGACCCCTCTATGGTCAATATCTAAGGAGCTAGACCGACTACGCGCGCCTTTAGCGCGCCTGCAAAGGCCACCCGATCTTTGAGAATTACTTAAGGGCCTTAGTAAAAGCGCCAGGTAACTGGATCGCCTCCAACGGAAAAGGACATTGCTATATACCGTACGTAAAGTTTTAATGCCAAGTCCCTTCACAAGGTTCTCGAAACGCAGAGGCGTAACTTCTAAATTTGTGAGTCCGTATATAGGGTTAACGAATAATCCATTAATGCCTTCGAAGTACATTTTGACGGGCCCTATTTTACTAAATACTGTTTGCTAGCATTACGTATCGCGATGCACGTTACTGATGACATCGTTCAATAAGAGATAAGGGAAGTAAATGGATGGGTTTACACCGGTGCTTAGGCTTTCGTTTCCTTTCGTTTCCCCTTTTACGAAAATCTAAAAGGAACGAGGATCTATTCAAAACCCACTTCGCATACCTTCCCCGCCATTCACACGACGG
Source organism: Anisogramma anomala (assembly GCA_038502455.1). Taxonomy (NCBI): domain Eukaryota; kingdom Fungi; phylum Ascomycota; class Sordariomycetes; order Diaporthales; family Gnomoniaceae; genus Anisogramma; species Anisogramma anomala. The sequence goes on along the minus strand of JASMMZ010000010.1, from coordinate 9,619,296 downwards.
TTTCGATATTACTGGTATTCCCAGGAAAGAGGGGCATGATGTCTGTTATACCGTTGAATACAAATATTACGTAGGTTTCATTAATAGGTTACGACTGGACGCCGGCTTTCCTAACGTTATAAAAATCTTTTTCGTATATAAAAGGTCGTTAATGCCTTAGACGCGACTATCTGAAATATTACCTCGCTTAATATACTACATTATTAAAAGACGCATAGGAGGAGGACTTACGGGTTTTTATCAAAATTGTAGAAGATTTAAAATATAATATTAAAGGATTTTCCATCTGATAAACTTTTTTTATATAAATGTAACGAAATTTGTTTATTATCAAATCGGTAAATGAAATTCTTACATGGTATATTATCCATTATACTAATATTGATGTTAGGGCTAAGTCTTTTTTCAAACAATGATTCACGTATTACTTCATTTATTAAAAGGGTTTTCCGTTACATCTCACCAATCTTTATATTCATACAAAATAAAAAGTATTTGACACAATAATTAATCCCTCTGTTGAAAACCAACCATCGAAATTCCGAGACTAATAAAAAAGAAAATTACGATTTAATCTGTGATTACGTTAATAGACGTTTACTTATCTATATAAGGTTACGAAGTTTACTTATCCATATAAGGTTACGACGTTAATACGGATTCAACGATTTAAATCATTGTTTTTTTCACACATTCAATTTCTCTGCTGTTTCAGTATTAATAAACGATTTAAAATGATAAACAAACTTCATTGGCATTAATTTCACAGAAACTAATCCTGCTCATGATATATTAATATATATTACCTTCAACAAGCCTAATACTTCAATTTTATTGTTTTAGGGAAAGATTCAACCTCTGAGTTTTATACCGTTATTTCACAATACTATAATTATTGCGGACCTTTTCTTTTTGGTTTACGGAAATTATCCGAAGGCATTCAGGAAAAAGGGTAAGAAATATTTACATATTTAGAAGGAACGATTGAAAAATATTAAACTTCTTAGTAAATATCGGTATAATACCAAAGTGATGGTGGGAGCCTTAGCTAAAGAAGTCTTAACCATTAGGCCAAACAAGCCGATTATCCGCTCGGCGAAGAGGAGCCGATAGGTAAAGCCTTTTTATATTAGTAATTGACATTGTTTTGCCAGATAGGATGCGGCCTGACCCGCGGTTTTTACGCGTACTACCGGTTCCGAATGTTACGTAGATTGACAGGCTAGAACGTCTTTTTTAGGTAAGTTTTTTTTCCTGGACCCCATTTTATACAGGTTAAATTAAATTACCGTCGTTTAATGGGATGCGGTGATACTGGACTCCCCCGGTAAATATCCCGCCCCTTTCTTTAAAAGTCCGGATTTCCTATAGCGTTCGTAAATTTTACTACTTCGGGAAACTTCAATTGTCGACTGATTGGTAAACCGACTGTTTGGTTTATATTATATACTACTGGATGAATAATCACTGAAATAGCAAACGCTAACTTAAGGTTTTGAGAGCTTCAATCTATTAGGTTTTAAGTTTATTAGACTATTATAATGAAATCATGTTATAATAGGGGTTCCCTGATTATAGATTTGGTTACGTGATTGTTGAACATTGAATTTCTTCTACTCTCTAGTGTTATTCCAGACCAAAACTTTATAATCTACCTTACCAATTACGGTAACAAAATAATTATGGATTTTGTCGCTTTTCGATACTTAGGTAACGTTAGTGTTACAAATTGTTAAATACGTTTATGACGACCCGTTTTAAGGCGATTAAGCGTTACCTAGCGTCGAAAATAAATATTGGGACTACAATTACTGGAGAAACCATACGTAATATAGTACTTAATTTACCAGACCTTTTTAATGGGTTGTGCTGATTAAAAAGTTCCTATGATGAAAGTATAAAAACTCTAATATAGTATAAATTATAACGGTCAATGTCTTACGTAACGTTACCCAGTTTGCGATCTTTTTCTACCAATTTATAATCAAGGTAAGTCTGCCTCTTCGTAAAAGGGTTGTCGCTAGTTGCTTTTGGTAACCTCTTTTCGAATTTTTTTCTTATGTTTGGAAAGAGGGTTCTCTGAGCATTTCAAAAATACCTTCGAGCCCCGAAAAATATTTTTCATTGTAATGAGTTCATAATATCTATATGATGAATGTTAACAGAGATAAATTTACCGACGTCGTGTTAACAAAAATATATGTTTAGTTACCTAGGTTTTGAAAGTAACGTCGGTAAGGATTTTGATTTCGTATATTATAAGGCGAAACCAACTTTAAATAACGTGTGAAAGGGTATTACCTTAGGTACCTGGACTTTTCAGACAGATATATAATTTCATGGCAAGGTAAAAATTCTTATGTACTGTTTAGGGTACATTTTAAACCTTATATTTATTAATATTTCCGGCGTTTCTCCGGCAATCCGACCTAACATCAATCGAGGTTCATTTATAAAGTACTGTTGACTACTCTTTAACACTTAAATCTTACATATCATTGACTCCCCGCATTAAAGTAACCCAAAACTCAATAGTCTAGGTTTGCTAAACTAATCGTCATTGGTGTGGCTTTTCTATAACGTGTTAATGATACCGAGGATGAGGTAGTAGTATAGGACTAGAAAGGGGGTTTCGCCAGGTTATATAGAGGTATTTGATACGCGCTCAAGAGGTTAGTTATAGTATAAGTAAAGGTTGCATAATGATGGACCCGAAATTTGAACCGGATTCATTAATATATAAGTCAAACGAATATGATGCGGCCGTACGATACGAGATTAACTAAGTGGTGGAAAAAAATTACCAAGGCATAATAAATACGAACCGGTTATTAGAAAGTTAAACTTAATTAAGATTTTTATTTAACTGAGGCATATGGAATTTTGAACTGGTTTAAGTCTTCCACAACTTTGAAAATCCCTTTATTCGAATTAAACAGTTAATTTATCTTTAGCGCTCCTCAACAAGCCCAGGCTTTACGGAACGAAATTTTTAATGGGTTTTTATTTTAGGATAATATTTCTGACAACTAGTTGAATAATTGAAATATGTTTGATTATATTCTTTCAAGGGTCCTATACTTCGAATAAAAAGGTCTTCCGTAATATTATTACAGTTCGCGGTATATCGGCTGGATTTGATGATATAAATGCACATTTATTTAAAACTTTTTAGGTGTCAATAACAGGGTCCTTCCGTATATTTCACAATGAATTTCTACGGTTGATTGCTTTGTCACAAGTAAAACTATTATTGAAGTTATTTATAATATCGGAATTTGGCGACAGGGACTTATTTAAATAATGGTCATCAAGGCTTATTATCCTAGTACCGATTTATTTTCACGTGCTGAAACATATCGTAACCCTGAGGATATCCTGATTGTTCATTATCCGAAACTTTATCAACCTTTAATATAAGGAGAAACGTTAAGTCGGTTTACCTTAAACCTAGTTAAATTCTTGATATACGATATCAAATTCATTCTTTCTAGGGGAAAGGTCGTATCTATCCTGTTACGTGATGTACTGGACGCCTTGTATGCTTTGTTCTACAACCTTCTAATTTGAAAAATAAGGCGTTTAAGATTTTATCGAAGCCTACTTACCCTTATTAAGATCTTTTTTATAAGGAGGGTAATAAGAGTTTAATATTAGACAACGATAATAGAATTTTGAAATCCTAACTATAAGACTTGAGAAAGCTCCATTTTTTCTGATTCTTTATATAATATATATATTAAACATTACCAGGCCTGATATAGGCCCCATTTTTATCTATGCCAACGTCTCTTTTCTAAAGGTTTCAGTTTTTTTAGAGAAGGAAGTTAATGAATTCGAGGTTAGCTTAAGAGAGAAGGACCGATAGGCGACTGAAAATAGGCTTGTATTCGTTGTTATAGAGTCCAAATAGTTATATATTACTAGATGTTAAAGTACTTCTAACCTTACGAAACGGGGTATCATTTATATTATCATCGTTACGTAGCCGGTGTCACCGGTTATGCCTTCGTTTGAAAATATCAAGTTTTTAATCGATAATAATTCGGTTTTTAATCTAATAAAGACTAATGAAAAGGGGGTTATAGTAAAGAACACAACGTAAAGGCTTTCAAGGTTATTTAGTATTGTAAGTAATTCTTACGTATAAGATACGAGCCTTATCTATACCCTTTATGTATAATTGCCGTTACTATAGTGGTACTTATGCTTGCTTATTACTACTGGTATGGGTAAAAAGGCTTTGAGGATTGAATTATGGTTTAGTTTGTCGTTGCGGTAAGGGTGGTTGCCCTGTTATATAGGACCCCGCCCAACGTCGCCGCCCTTAGGGAATTCGGTCTGCCCTTAGGAAATATTACTGTTAAATAAAAGAGACTTTAATTCGCTTATCATTTGAGAACTCTGAACTTATGGTACCCCTTTATATAACGGATTATGAAAGCGGCTGCCGCCCCGCTACTTACTGCCTCGTCTTAGATCCCAACCAATACACTAAGCGAAAGTTAAGTAGCCCTTTATATTATAAAGGCACTCCAACGTTTTAGCTGGTTTCGGTTACCATATGACTTATAATGTCTTCGCTAATCACGAAGTTATCCCTCGTATAACACAATAACGCCCGATAGATAAACTTTAATTTCGTTTCTTTATAAACGAAAAAAAATTCCCCATATTTTACGACTAGTACCACAAGATTTTCGATACTTCGTTAAGCCTTTCAATTTTGTACAAGTAAATTTACGATGGAAAAAGCTATTAACGTAGAAGAACAAACTTTAACGTCGATAATGACTATATAATGATATTTACGGACGATTTCAAATAAATACTTCATGGGTTATTATATATAAATAATGAACACGTATTTCACTGTAAAAGCCGCTTAATAACAGAAGGTTCCAATGAGTTTTACCATACCATAAGCTTTGTCGACGTAAAGGTTATCAGTGTATTTCGTGGATAAAAACCAATTATCCATATTATGAAAAAACTATAAAATACATCGATAATCTTTTTGTAATATGAAGCCTGAAAAGAGACTCAGTCACCTTATTTCAATAGGTCTTGAAGGAATTTCACGCGTAAGTTAAATCATATTTAGACTTTATCATAGTTAAATTATACTCAAGGTATATAGGTATTGACTAATACAAAACCGCGAATAAATTGGAAAATATCGGCGTTGAAACTTTCGTACACCTTATTAATAATCACTAACCTAGCCCCAATAGGGTTGATTCCTATCTCAAAAATTATGTAAAAGCTGTAAAACAGAAATAATATACCTTAAACGAAAGCAATTTATATTTATAGTATGGAAGATATGATTTTACGTATTTAAGAAAACCCGATTCAACGTATCGTAATTTTTGGTACATAAGTTTCTCTTCATTCTCGCCAATATTTTTACGATTTTTATTTTACCGCTTTTCATTTATGCAACACAGGTATAAAAGAAATTCATTTTATTACCGATATTTTCAACATTAGAACGTCATCAGATTTCTCTTTCGATATGACGCGAACCGAGGCGTTACAATATTCGGTTTTCGGGACATCGTTTAAGAACATACGAATTATCGATAAATCCTGATAAAAGACGAAGGAATTAATGAAAACCCTAGTTGAAAATATAACCACTGCTGTTACCATTAATATAAACGCTTGAACGACTAAATGAAGACGGGAGATCAAGCCCTTTTATATTCATATTCGATAATATTACGATAATTAAAACACAAAGTAACCTTTGTTTCCTAAACTCGTCTGAGGATTTCTCATTTTTGCGATGAAATGAGTCATCACCATCACTCCGTGCGCTATGAAACTAAGAAAACTGATAACAGTAAGATTCGTTATACATATATCGAATAGATCGATTGATAATTAATTAAATTCCGAAAATGTAAATATTTTCATATATCCTTATAGTTAGCGGCTACACTGCAGGATACACTGTTGTAGTGTGCACGGTAACTTACGAAACTTCAATATGCACTCTTTCAATATGTACGATAACGTGTTACGATGAAAGGTGCGTTTTTCCAGAGTGTATGATAGTGTATCACTGCCTAGAAGAGATATTAACTAAGTGTATGATAGAATGCTACGCCTCGAGAGAGATTTTCTAAGCTCTCACATAAGGGTGCACTTTCCGGATGCCTCTTTTCCCTTTTCTATTCATCTACAATCTTTAACAATACTAATCTTACTATTACTCTTTTACTAAATTCAACATTAACGTGAGAATGCAATAGACTTTACCAATACTAATGGGTAGCTGATTTCGTTAACAATAGATATCCTAAGAAAGAAGAGACGAATAGATTTAAATACTAATAATGAAATGTTATAATGGTAACAAATGTTTCGTGTTTGAATATTATGCTTTACAAGAAATACAAGAATTTTTTTTTAAAAAAAACTTTAAAACATATTGACTTTAAAGAGAACTATTTTAATACTCAATCATTAATTAGGTTGGTGCCTTTTAATTACTAAAAGCCTCTTTACATTTTCCCTTAACTCGGTTGTCGTTTAAGACATATTCAGATACTTTTTGGTAAGCTTCCTATCACGTATTAAGGTACATAAGCTAAAACCATTGGATTTAAGACCCTTTTGTTAGGACCTATCCGACTTAAAAACAGCATCCAAACCGTTTAAATACACTTTGAAATCAATTCAAACCATTTTGAAGGCGTTTTTATAATTACCACAGGACCTAAAAAGCAATATCTAAACCGCTTACCAAACATATATAAAACGCCTAAAACACCTTTCGAAACGCTTCGGTACATTTCGCGAAAACTAAACGTAGTATTTGAAGGGTACTTACCCCTAAATACTATTTTAATCCTTACACACCATTTCCCCGCTTCGCATACCCAACTTTTCCTCGTTTACCTTATATTACACCGTTTATTTGAATGATTATGTACGAAGTTCAAGTTTACTAGTTATCAGACTAGTGTATTCATTATATTCCTTTCAAAGCGCTCAAAAACTAGTTTAGTACGATTAACTAGCTTATGATCACATCTTATTTATATTGATTTAACTCCACAAGCGTTAAAATCTTTATTTAGACCGCCTTAACATATCATATTCATATTTCATTGATGTATTATACGCCTTTATTCGCTGTATCATTTTGAACCTCCATTAAATCTACTATCCTAAGTGTATAGAAAACCTTATCGTTTCGTTTCTTTTAGATTATCCCATTACATATAACAACTGGACTTTCACTACGTAACTCGGAATGATTGTAGTTGAAGTTATCGAATATATGAACCTTTTATTTTAGCTTATATCGCTTTGAAGAAGCGTTTTGCAACTGGTTAATCTGAATATGTGGGATAATATCTTTACTGTATTAGCAGAGATCTTGATCTTTTGAGCGGCAAATACATACATTAGAAACTTCATTTTTCGCGATCAGACAAAATGGTCTAAAGCATTCAAAATGTTCGATCATTTACGAAAATCATTTTTCAAATAAACGTTGGAAATGTAGTAAACAATACACAATTTAATTTCCAACGTATTACAGGTATAGCTATAAGAGAGAGGAATGAATACCCTTAGTAACAAAAACTGCCGCATTGCAAAAACCCTATTTTCTATAACCTAACTCGACTAAATGCTAGACTGGGAAAATAATGATTTGTTGTAAATGGACTTTGTAAAAGGATATTAGTTAGCGGCACGTAAGAAACAGATTATGAAAGAAATGCGGAAAAATCCATAAAGTACTCCCCGCACGCAAAGTTTGCGACGCTTCGAAGGATTGTTTGCACCCCGCGAGAGGAAAACGGAGCTTAAGGATCCGAAGGAGGAGGAGAAAGGGCTATGAAGGTTATGAACCACTCGGGTCGAATACAGACCTATTCCAAATTTCACTTTTGAGGAAAGACGCAGATCAAATCACTACCCGAATACAATTTACGCAATTTTTGGCCGTAATAAAACCGCCTTATATAAAACGAAAGGCGATCCCGGGAATAATACAAGCAGCACCAAACGATAATACGAATACTACGGTCCAATACCCATAAACTACAACCCTTACCGCGACCTTTGAGTAAACCTATGCCTCACTAATAGAAGTGATTTTACAAAGCTTATTAAAGTCGCTAGGATATGGGATGAAGACGAAAATTATGAAGGCGAAACCTATGATATTTTAGATAATAAAATCTGTAATACTAAAAATTTGTAAAAAACTAGATACTCAACATTTCTAATTTTATGTCTTTTGGTAAGGTATAACACCTAGGTAAGCTAAATTGTATTACATAAAATATCTAATATAAGTGGATAATTTTACGGGAAGGCTATAATCGACTAAAATTGTAGTTATATACAGAAATATATTGTCAACTTTACGATATAAATTAGATAGCTATAACTTTGGAATACATTAAAATATAACGTAAGAATTTCGATAAATCTCCTTAAAACGTGATAATGGCTTTATTAACTAAGTTTAGAAATTACCTGGTTGCTTCTACACTAAAATATAATGGCGAAGAATTGTTTAACTAAATAAGTGCATAAGCGTATCGCGGAATCCCAGATTTCAGCCTAATGTTATTCTAATCAAAAAAAAATTTAAAGGCCTTTTGTATGATTTTCAAAATATTATTAGGAACGTCGATACGACGATAGGCAAGCTATGGAATAGAATTTGTAACTATAAAGGCTAAAGAAGAAGGCTTGAGAATCGCTGAACCAAATTTTCCAAAACGATTTAACACGTTTTAGAACCACAATTGAAAGTGTAGTTAAGTTATAAGGAATATAAACGCAATGAATACGGTAATGAAGGAAACCAATACTAGTGAAAAAGCCCAGGAAACCGACGACAAAATAATTATTAGCATGGATACCCTTACAATTAAGTTTAACGCTTACTACGTATATTACCATATTTACGCAAAAGCATGCGTGATTTTACGTGTTTTCAGAAACGATGTATTGTATGTGGTACGGTCGGCTATTAGTGAATTAATTATTGGGTATATAAACCAATTCGGGCTAAACGATAAATCTGGACTGGTTGCCTTATTAAGTAATAAAGGGAAGGCAATTTTGTAACGTATACAACTAATTATAAAGGCTCCAAAGAGGATTTAAAGACTTACCTTTAGGGGTATATTTCCAGGGAAGACGACTAGAAGTAGAACAATATTTACCTGATTATGTAGGATCAGGAAACTGAATGGCGAATATTCACAATCTTACAAAACGCTTTATTGTAATATAACGAAAGCCTGAATGACGAAAGGGGTGTTTAAACTCCTATATAACGTTATCATTTACATTTTCTCATAGATATATTAATCAGTTTCAGTGTATTATACTAACTACCCGCGTAATAGAAATATTAACCGACGGAAAACGATAATTCGACTCTTCTGCAGCGATATTTCACAAGTTGAAATTCGACCGGACAGAGAAATACCTGAACGTTTTATTCGGTTAAAGTGAATCGTCGTCAGTTGGTATAGTAGTAGTAAAAACACGATTTGGTCTTGTTAAGCTTTATGTGATAAACTTTGAGACGATTTCTTTTACTATTATTAGTTGACATAAATAAGCTATGAATTAAGTTTAGAAACACGATTAATTAAACCATTCACGCTTCGGATGTAGTATCTATGCAGCTTTGTTTTAGGTTTAAATACCTATAGTTTTTCCAAAAGGTACGTATAATTAAAGCCGTTCAATTGACGTAAATGAAACTAAACATATTACACCTACGATTTTAATACTATTTAAGGAAGCTCCTTTTACGGCCACCTAACGTAATAAGTCATATAAATATAGGGAAAAAAGTACTAGAGGCAATCTAGAAGTTATGCTACTAATGCCAGTTACACTTATAAGATTTGTAGTGGTTTCAATTCCTTTTTCGAAACGAAGCAGATTTTAATTACGAGGTTATTGTATATATCATTTATTTTAATGGTCAGCTTGTTTTGCACGCTGTTAATACGGAAACATTATTTTAGGCTGTGAAATTTACGCGGAGTGCTTTCGTTGCGGATTAGTGGAATACTTTGATAGATTTCTAAAGGAACGTTTATTTTAAGCCTCCGGATTATATTAATTAGGATATAAACACAGCTTTCAACTAGAACAAACAGCGAATCAAAGCCAAAATTATTGGAAGTAAGTATAGGCAAATACTGGTAAAGGCGCTTAGAGTATTGAGAAGTGCGAACGGTATTACGAACTGTTGAAAAAAGCGTATACTTTAATATTTACAAAGCTAAAGGGTACTAATACCAGGGAATTAATCTAGTAAATGGAAGTGATTGCCGTGAATAATGCTTATAGCCCGAGTAAACTAATTCTAACACTTCTTATATTTGGCGTATACCCTTAAGTTTTTACAGATTTAGTACCATTACTAGTATTGGTGCAGAGATCCAATGTTGTGGCAAAATCTATGGCTGCATTGCGTTTTTTGCGGGCCAAAAATAATGGTTTGAAAGAATTGGACACGAGAAACGGCACACGTAAAACAGGTATTTCCGATTGATTATTGTATTTTAAAGTTCTTTTTTGAGGAGGAAAAGACGAATGAACTAGACCTTAAAAGATTACAGGTTTAAAGATCAAGATGTACTTGTAAAAGTATCAAATGGAACGATTTTATTTCGTTAGACGATAGTACGAGAGTATAAAAGGAAATCGTGTACGATAATAACCTGAAACCGTAATTAAACAAGTAATAATAATTGAACAATTTTTATATCAACGAATCCGGAGCACCTCCAAAACTTACGTACCCCCTGAATACATTTTTGTAATCTTCTTTACCTTACAAAACCGGCTATTTTATACAAGTGAAATTGGTATCACCCCACCGCAGGCGCTCAATTATTTCGAAGAATAAGAGAATATATAAAACCGCTTTTATGGATTCCTTCGTTACCCAAAAGGAAACGGCGGATCATAATTAAAGGATAAAACTCCATAGTAAGGTAGTTATCATTGCCTCGGGTATCTTTTTTAAGGATTTAAATTATAAGGATATCTACGCTTTAATCGAAAAAGGATTTTGTTGATGCAAAAGATTCAACATAGCGATTGACGGCAATTATAGAGAATTTTCAACCCGTTTAGTTTACTAGGTACAATATAAAAACGGAAAGCTCATAGAAAACCAACTGGTGATTAAGGGGTATAATGAATCTGGTAAAAAATATATTATAACTTAACTATCTACTTTTCAGAGAACGAGTTATCGTTTTATTTAAACGCGTATCGCCTTTTTATGCACTTCCCAAAATTGTTGTGTTAAGCTTTGTAATATTATACAAGCTTATACATAATTAAAGAAACATTTTAAAAGATGTACTTACGTTTATATGCCTATAAATCTTAGAAGAAACTACACCCGAAACGATCCTACGTATTTTAAAACCAGTTTACGTATTTATTGAAATTAGACTGTAATGGTATAATACCTATTATAGGTATTAGAAGAAGTAAGTCAAAAAAAAAAAAGATTTAACGTTGAACTTATATTTATTGTTTTTAATGCTACGCTTTGAGATAATTACATTGATTGGAAGGTTCACGGATAATATATTCATATTATATAATTCGTCGTTTTCTATTGTGAAACAGAGGAGATTTTGGAAAGTCGGTTTAAAAACGAAGCCTAAAGTTTGTTTGGATGGGGACCACCTTATTAATTTTAACAGTATAATAATAACGTTTTGGAAAGAGATATAAACATTATTTAAAAGGGTTAATTCAACAAAATTGCTCTGGTTAACCTTGCCAACACTAAACGATATAACGAATACAAATGTCAACGTATTAATAGAGCTATAATCATATGTGTCGCACAACTGAAAGCCGCATTGAATCTTTTTATCGTTACATAATAGCAGATGAACTCATCAGATAATATATATAAAACTCATAATAAGCGATTTTCGTGGAGGATAAGTAATCCGATGCGCGGCTTATGCTCTACATCGTTCGCTATATCTAAAGCAACTCGTTTTTTGATTAATGGATTTTTCGCAAATAATACAGATTATCGCTCGTGAATTAGATTTATATTTATTTTTAGTAACGAAATACCTGTTCAGCACGAATTTATGCTTTTTAATAATCTTTTTTATTGAAACTGAACAAAGTGCAAAAGGGTTACTCTTAACGTTGGAATCTCTAAAATTCATAATGTAGTTTGAGGATTTAAATCCGGTACAATTATAGTAATAACAATACAAATAATAATTTTTAACTTGGCTTTAAAAACCCTTCCTTTGGTGGTTTATACTGATTCATTTTCCCTTTACAAATGACTTATTAAACTCGATACTACGAACTAAAAGAGTGCTATAATCGATATCATAACCTTACGCAAGTCGTACAAACGCCGCAAAATTTCGGAAATAAGGTGAATTAACGTAAATTTAAACCCGGCGGTTATGATAATCAAGGGCATTCCGAATGGAGCATCAAAGGTGTTTATATTTATAATCATTCTTTTTTTTAGTATTCTTGTAAGGGTCTTACGAAATTAACGCAATTAGATATTTGACACCTTATATTTATATGTTTTCTTTTAAATTACGCTTTTACAACTTTTTTTATTCAAATGATTTTACATGTTACTCTTTACGTCGCTTCTAACATTTCATTACTCCTTCAATTTACTATTTACAACGCTTATAACATATTATTTCTTTTCGTTTTGATTATTTACAACATCAATAAGATATTTACACCTTTAACTTTTAGTATTTGTCTCTTTCGTTACAATTTGTTATAAAAGGTGATTTTATTATTCTTTAGATAATTCTATCAATGCCGGATAAGCTGGTAAACGTCAAAACAGAAAATAAGGCGCTGCAAAAGAGAAAGGGGGAGAAATAGGATGCGTCGTCATCATCGTTTTTGTTTTCGTCGTCCTTGTCGCTGTCGCTACTAACGCTACCATTACCACCACCATCGACTTCACCGTTAGCGTCGCCTCCGGGAGGATGACCCAGCGCCTTAGGTTATATACTTTTAGGTAAGAGGTATAAGGGGTTTTCACTTTCCTTCCTTCAACAAGAGATAACGACGTCAAATTCACCTAAATAATATATCCGCAGGCCCGCCTTTTAGGCGGTAATATCGGTTGCTATCTTTGAAGGCCATTTATTATCGACTACTATTGATTAGTATTGGTTTGTTTCAACAATTACAAAAGGGTTTGCTTTTAAAAACGCTTTAAATAGCGTACTGGAATCATAGGTAATAATTGTTCGCGGTAAAGATTGCGAATCAAAGATAAGTAAATTACCTTGAATAGGGCATGCGCGCAATGAAGCCTTGGTTCATGGCCCTCAAATCACCACAATAGGGGCGTATCCGTTACTAGTCCGTTCGTAATGGTGGTAACGGTCGACCAATCCCTATTTTAATGGCAATTGTTAATAGACTCACCCGCGGTCTTAGACGTAATACATGACATATAAGGTATATCTTTTAGCCAACCGGGAACGCGAAACCGAGTTTTCTGTTTTAACAATTTACGCACCAAACAAAAATCGCGATGTACCCTCGCAAGCCGAAATTTAAGGTGGAGAATGTTTTTGGCTGCCTTAGTTTCATTTAAAAAAATGTTCATATAATGTAAGTTAAGGGATAAATAAGTAATACCTACCGTATTATGACTTGGTGATGTTGTGTTTATGGCGACTTGATGTCGTTATAAGTAATGTGGTTTTTATCCGCGATAAAAAAGTAAAGTTTATAACCTTAAATACTTTTCGCTCCTCCCCCTAGAGGGTAATGAGGGGAGAGGAGGAAGAGGAGGCAGGAGGAAAATTTGTGAAGATTTGGTCGGCTGCAGCGATAGAGAAGCCGAAAATAAAAGTTGGGATCGACGACATAGTGCCAAAACTCATAAATCTAGAGTTAGGTTGGCGGGCGGTGGCGGCGGAAACCTCTTTAAGTTTACGTTACCGCATCAAACGGCGCCGTTAAAACTTGTTTTAACGGGTTATCTATTTAAAGGGGTAGTTAAAACATGGTATTAGTTAGGTGACCAACCTATATTCAAGGCTTGAATAGTTCATTAGAATATTAGTTTATAAGTGTATACGTCCCTCAGTGAATTAGTTACTTACATTACACATAGAATTACGTTATTGGTAGAAAGAAAAAAAAATTCAATCGATAGAAATATATATTTTTATATTAAACAAAAATACGTAATACCGACAATTACCACTTTATAATTACACCTTCATAAGGATAAACAACCTTTCCAAATAGTACTGTTATCAAGTACCTAATTAATTAGGGTTTTAAAGAATTACCATATAACTATTATTGTTGGTAGGGATTTAGACGTTGCAACGTTTCGATTCGATTAGTCGAAGTAACAGTAGTATTGTGTGGTCAGATGGTGGATATATTGTTATAGGTTTGGCAGACCGCTAGCCGATCTGCACTGTAATTTGTATAGTCAATTGCGTAGCCCGTACCCTAGTGTGAAGTGTAGCGTACTGCACTCGACTTACACCCAATGCGGTAAGTCCGCACAAAGCAATATACTGAACTTGCAGTACAGTCAACTTTACTTACAGGAAAGTTGACCTCTTGCACTGCATGTAATACTATTCCAACAAAAACCATAAATACACATAATTGAGGGCGAGTGGAAACCTTTAGCTGTTTCTAACTAATTCGTCTATATTAACGTCGACGTTGATGTCGAAGGTCTTTATATCCTCCAAATAAAGTAATAAAGATGTAGGGGACTTAAAGATATAAAACTTAATTACTCCCACAACAGTTTAAACTTCCTTTATTTCCAGTGAAGATACTTATTAGTCTGGGCTAAAGCCAACTTTGGCTTTGCTAGCATTGTACCGATCGATTTTAATAGCTATAGTGCTTTCCCTCCGCAGTGTTACTTACTACGAATAACCTGTTTTTAAGTACTTTATTACCTTTATATCTGGAATAATACCTTAAAACGTATAGTCTATATACTTTTCGCGAAGATTGAAGGTATATAAAGGGTTAGAGACTTAGTTAAGGTAAAAGTAAGGGTTTTGACCAGTGAAACGGTATAAGGAGGCGTGGTTTGCTAGTTATTGAGCCGTATTAGGAGCAGTATTTTCGTGTTACTTAATTTATTTAGGGGCAATGTCGTTATTAATTAACTTATCGCCCTCGAAGTCTGCGATTTAATTCAGGTAGTCTTTTTGGGAAGTAGTAAGGTATTTGGCGTAATATACTGCCTTTTTGTTGTTACGTTCGACGGGAGGGTATTGAAGTAACTAGTAGCTAGACTTGCCACAAATCTAATATTGTTTGCTTCTATTACGAAGATACTGCTTGCGGTTAACAGATCCGCCTAAATATTAGCTCTGTTAACGCTAGCGTAGCTATTACCTCTAGTTTGTGTCCGGTGGACCAGACCTTAGGCGTTGTAGGCGCCCGTACTTACGATCGACGTAATTAACTACTGTAAGGTCTTTTTCATCTACGTTAAAAAATTAGTCGGCTTAGAAGTATATATTAAACGAGTTTGGTGTACGTGCTATTACAGTGATAAGCGAGGAACGCTACTGGCTAAAAAAGCCTTTGTAGTTGATATATGGGCACTGTAAGGCGTATTCGAACTCAGTGACACCCGTAAATACTGCCCGCACTTGCTCGCGAAATATGGATTCGCCGGCGTGGGTTTTTACTATTTCTTTTTAGCATAGAATTCAATTATTAAGCATCTGATTAAAAAAGTTTATTTATATTTCCTCCTTTTTTCTTTTTCTTTATTATTATAGTCTATCGTGTTGTAGCTCAGTCTATATAATATTAAGCGAAGTAGACGTTGTATTCGAAGTATGATTTGATACCATCGTAAATCTCAACAAACGAGGTAGTGTTATGGTCCGACCTACGATGGTAAGCCAAGTAGGTACCAAATGGGATTTACTATTGAGTTATGGAGGAAGATTAGAAGAGGCCGACGTGGCTTAATGTACAGGACCTATGCGTAAGGCCAGTGCCCAGCTCGTAACGTGCCCTTACACGTACTGTGTATGGACCCTATCTGGTCCGTATCCGAACCGTACCCGATCCGTACCCAGACCGGGCTTACGCCGGGTACTACCTATCTCATTACGTGTATAATTACGTAACTTATAAAATTAATAACTAATAGCCTAAATATATAATATGCCCCCCTTTTCCCCAGATGTTATAAGGGTTGCAGTGTTCCGTTGGATAAATATCGGACGCGGGCTGTATCCGTCTAGTATACAAGTCGAGCGTAAGCTGTTGACACGGCGTTTAACATATCGTATAACGTATCAGCCGGTTAAATATTAAGTCTCCGACGCCTTATAACGCGCTCTTTAACCTTACCGCCGGTACCCTATAACGCTCCCATGGGTTAGGTATATAATATATTCCGCTTACCGCCAGTGTTGTATAACATATCCTCTAATGCGCTGTATAATAATTTTTTTTGTCGCCGATATCGTATAACGCGTCGTATTATATCGTGGTCCTACTTTTAATGCCGTATAAAGCGCTACATACAATACGTAGCCCTTATTAAATTCGATCTGACAATCTTTATAAATATGGACGCCCATCGTAACCCCTAAAACTTTTTTTTTCTCTTTTATAACGCCGCCTTCCTTCTTTACCACCTTTTTTGTAACTATTACCCTTTTCCTTTATATATCTTAATCAATTATTACTGTTTATATATTTTAGCTTTTTTTCCTAACTTATTATTATAGCCGACATACATAATAAACCTAATTTAGGTTTCGTTACCGCCGGAGTTTTTGGTAAGGATAACGAGTTACCATATAAGATATATTACCTTATTATATGCTAATACCCTGCCGCTAACTCCCTATTATAGTCCCCTCGCGTTAAAAGAGATCGCTTCGTTTTTAGTAATAGTAAAGATGAAATTAAGCTTTTTTTATTATATGTTAAAAATATTTGTATATTATATATTAGAAAATCAAACTTTAATGTTCCTTTTTTTTACCTTCAAATTTATCTGGCCTAAAGGCGTCATACGAATTGAAAGGTTTATAATAAGGTAAACTTATAAATAAACCTTTTAGAAAACCTAACCGTAAATTGAATCCCTTTCGTAATATATTTAAAATCCAAGTTTATCTATGACTTTATCCGGTTTATATATCCTTATACGCCAATTAATTATTACGGCCGAGTATAAGGGTTATATTATATCTTCTACGCGTAATTTTTAGGGAAATGTCCCGAGTTATCAACCCGTCTTTACCCTCACCCTTTTTAAGTTGGTTAATTAGTTTTCTCGGCTCCGCGATATCGATCGGGTATAAGGAGTTTTTACTATACCCGCTCTATGAGCCATCACCATGTTAACTATACGTTTACGTTACTTTTTTCTTTCGTGTCCGTTTTTACCCTTAACGCTTTCGTTTCCATTCATTATATCGCCTGTTTATAAAGACAAGACGCCTTCGGCTAACTGGGATTTAACGCGAAACATTTTCATTTTGACCTCTAATAGCTATTACAGTATACTTTTCCATAATTTTAACCTAATAAATTGAAAAAATATAACTACTTAAGCTATATCCTATATAGCTAATATAGGCTTTAGCTAACAAAATATAACCAACGATATCCAAAGATTAATTATACAATCCCCAATTATACACGTATCTTAATAATTAACTTAAATTAAAAGAAAATCAATCGAACCGACAGCAAACGGGCGTTAGATCGTATTCGGGCCGACTGCGTTACCCGGGTTTCCACTAATATATTACAAGTTTTGGTAAACCGCTTACAAGGTAGTTTTTTTTTGCTCCGCTTCCCGCTCTGATTTTCTCTAACCGCTATCGTCGGCCTCCTTCAATGCCCGTTTCTTTTAACTTTATCCGTTATCATCAGCCTCCCCTAACGTCTGTACCTTTTCTTATTATTCGCTATCAGCCTTCTCTAACTCTTACACATCTTGAAATTATTTGTTATCCTCAGTATTACTTCGTATTCGTCCCGCTTTTTACCAGCCCCCCTCCTCGGCGTTTACCAGTTTTCTCTACGTTTTTTATCGTTCCCCTCCTCCGACGTTACCTAGTATCCGAAGCTTATTATAATAGGATCCCTATTAGTAATAACGCCGATATTCGTTGAACCCTAACAAGGAAAATAATAACGAATAGGTATATTTTCGTTAAGTTGTAGTAAAAACCGTTTTACGGTCGGATCCGTATTCGAAAAAGTCGGGTAATATTTACCCGACTTTATATATTATATTATAATTCCGTTTAATAATAAGTTTTCATTTATTTATAAGTCAATTATCATTCCGAAAATATAGATGAATCCTTCCGTATTTTTCATTTAATATAAATTCGACGTCAAAGTTAAAATGCCAGGTTATTATAAATCCGATCATTTCTGTATTTCGCTTTAAATTTATCTAAGGCCATAATATACTGGCAGTTTTCTCATAATTTCTATTCCGGTTTATTGTAACCCCTTTGATTAACTAATATAAAGTAAATCCAGCACCGCCCCATTCTTACCGCAAGGATTTCTTATACTTTAAATTCCTTATATTTAGCCTCCTCGATATCGTTAACAACTAAAACTGGTTTCGGGTAAATGACGGATAAAACTTACGAAAATCAATGAGTCCGCAACCACCTCTTAAATTAAATCAATATAAAACGTAAAGTATTTATTATGAATATTTAATAAGTTATGAAACGATTTTAAAATATTAACGATCCAGTATCTATTATAAAGCTAATAAACCTTTTTATTTAGATGATTAATTTTGATATTATAAAGGTTTAATTAAATTTAATTCCCTATTTTATATTGTTCAGCCGGACCTTATTTATGATTCGTTGCTGTTTTCATTTATTACTCAATATAAGTTATCGCCGCTTTGGCTTACTCCGCTCTTTCGCATAAATAAGCTAAAAATATCATAACTCGCCCTACCAAATTAATTAAAGATATCGTAATTCGGTTTATCTTTAATATAAATTATATTTAATACCTATTTACTAAACGATTCGCGTTAAACCTGGTAACCGTCGACATCTGGTTATTTAACGCAAATTAACAAACGGGTAATTATAAAGTCTAATTATATTACGAAAAGGCGACGATGATATGTAAGGATTCTTAAACCTTTTAGTCTATCCGTTCAATACCGTTATCTATTTATACATAGTTCGTCGCAAATAAAAGTTGTTTAACTTTCATTAGGGAGTATAAAATCGTTTCAAATACGTTTACCCAATCCAAATCGAAATTACTAATAATAAAAGTTAGTAGTTTATAAATTCTCTTTTATATAATCCGAAAACGTTTCGTATACGTATTAACAATTAAAAATTACATAATATTTAGTTTAATAAAATTAAAAAGGAGATCCATAATTTTTAACAAATATCGAAGGCCGCCTCTAGTAACTGGTAAGTCGATTATAAAGTCGACAAAAATATACGTTGAATATCGGTTTAGAGTAGGAAAAGGTTAAAAGAGACTTTATTATAAAATACGACGAGCTTTCGTCCCGTTATATTATATATATATTAGATGTGAACGTTCAATATTTACAATTATCATCTTTTAATCATAATCCCGCTCAAAATCGCGAAATGATATATTTTTTCCTGAATAACTCATAAGAAACGAATCGTAAATTTATTACAAAATATTTATCGTTAATAGTTTTGAACTCGATAATTATGAACGATTACGGTAGCTGAATATAACTTACGAGTCAATACTGTAATTAGCGAATGAAATCAATTGTGTCACTTTAAGTAAAAAACGCCTAACGTTTTCGGAAAACGTTAAAAAGCTAACTTTATATAACGAGTTGTTTGTTATTCTTTAATTTCATAATTTCGTTAACGTATTTAGGCCGAAAATAATGTAATTATTCGGCATTAACGGTACCGACAGGACTAACGCAAGCCAAGCACGCGGCGATATTACTGGTATTATCATGCTAAAATCTCCTGAAGTTATTCCCGATAACGACCCAAGCGCGAGTTAGACCCGAGACGATCCCGCTTTCGGCGATCCTTGAAAAATCTTCGACTTGCCTTTAAAATACAAATAGTCGTAATTTAATAACTTAACCTCTATTTCGACAATTTTATTTATATGACCCATCGTAATTTCCTATCCCTTCAATATATAAGTCTATTAATGCCACATTTGATATAATGATGGAAATAAGTTGAAAAACCGCGCGCGGCGTTTTTGAAATTGAGGCTTATTTTATAATTTACAGGTTAACGTATCCGATTGCATGGCCTCAATTGCGGACCTATATCGCAGGTAATATTAAAGAAGGAAAAAAACTTCGACTCATTTCACATAACGTTCCGACATCAAACGTAGTAAAGTAAAATATTCTAATCCTTAATAATTCATGAAAATTGTAAAATTTATACGGATATTACTTAATTCGGAAGATTATGGTTTTAAAGAAGACACTACCACGAAAAGCTCTTTATTGTTCATAATATAGTTTCGTTTCGTATTTGTTAATCATATGAGATGGTAAGCTATTGGTTTAAAGATACTATCTTTATCCTGTTAAGATAAGCACATTTTTAACGTCGTTTCTAAACAGTTGGTTATCACGATTATTAGTCTATTTGGATCCTGATATTTAAAAATCGGGACTGCAATGAAGAAATTTTTGAAAATTTATAATGCATATTTTTTTCTCGTTCCATCTAAGCCTGATAAATACCTTATTTCGTTGAACGGATGAAACAATCCGCTAACTCGGAGAAATGACTACTAAAATAACGATAAAAGTTGGTAAAACCTAGCAAACTTCGAATCTTTTAAATAATACATGATAGCTCCTACTCGCGGATTACCCAGACTTTTTCTAGGTCGGTACGAATATCTACCTAAACCTTGTTAATAAAGCCTATGAATTTTAACTTTCAAATTACTAATTTACACTTTTCGAAATTTAAATTTAACTTCACCTTGTTAAGACGTTCTAAAATCACGAAAATTTTCATTATATATTTCTATTAAACACTGGAAAAAAAGATTCAAAGGTCGTTAAAATATGTTTTAAAAAAATATCAAACATGTTCGCCATTACATAATTAATATATCGTTTAAGTGTCGTCGGCGTTCCCACTAGTTTGGAAAAGGTAACTAACTACTTAAATAACCCGAACCGCGTACAAAACGCTATTAATTCCTCTTACTCAGATATAATACGGATACGGTAAAAGTCTGTTCGAATATTTAATTTCATTTATTATATCAACTTTAACGACGTACGTAAGGTCTCCTTAATTAAAGGTAAAAGAAAACAGTCTTATTTCGTAATTTTATTTAGTACCAGATGATTGATATGAAACCGTTACCCCCCCCCCCCTTCAGCTTTAAAATAAGCAATACTGGCGTTATAATCGATAAAAAGTTTACTCGAACATACAATTTGTTTATTGATTTAGTATTCTATCGTCGAAACTTCAAAAGTTAATCCCGTAATGTTAAATATAATAGATTTTAAAGCTTTCTTAATAAAGATTTATTTTTACTTGGTTTAAAATAAATGTAATAAAAGAGATTTCCCCTATATAGGGGTAAAGTAATAGCTTTATCCTTGTTGAATAAGTCGTGAAAGTCAACAAATTTTGATAAGAGACTTAACTAATCGTTTTTTCCCTAACCGTAATCGTCGCCGTCAATTATGAAATCCGTGTTATTTCGTAAAAGCTTATAATAAAAGTTATCCGCAACGCGGCCCCTGTACGTTACACCTTATAGTACGAATATTATACCCAACCTAAAGAAACCTAACCAATTACGACTTATATATCCCCCATCCTGAGGTGTATTATTTTTATATAAACAACTAAGTCTCCTTAACCTTAAATTACCAATGGTTACCGCTAACGTTTAAGATTACATATTAATATCATATCGAAGGTATTCCAAAAATTAAATCCCGCGTTATTCCGGGAATAATATATATCAATATCTGATTTAACCATTCGTCAATATTTATACAAAACTTGGCTATTTTGTTAGTACGCATATTTTACTGTAATCTTAATATAGTATCGAGATTTCGACGATATAATAGCCGAATTTACTTTATTTTAACCATTATATCAAAACATCGTTTATAGTATAATAATAATCATAATTGAAATCGATTTTATCATTTAAAAAGGAGGTATTATCAAAAAGTATAGGGATAAAAATAGATTTTTATTTATACGTATTTTAACTTAATTAAATTCCTTTTTAGTTGACTTCGTCATTACGCTGTTAAGGTTATATAACCCTTAAACGAAATTGTATTTAAAAGTTTGGTATCCCCTATCGCCATAAATAAGGAATTTTCCTTCACTTTTTCGACTGAAACTGTATATATTTACGTAAAAATCAATATTGGGCGGAGTTCACAACCACCTTAGTAATAATCCGATAAGCTATAAGGTATACAACGCCTCGAGGTAAACTTAACTTAACGTTTCCTTACCATCGCCTACGTCGCCTTACGTTTTTAGTTTTAAACGCGTATTAAACTGGTTTATTAAGATGATCAGCCGCGGTATGGAGACAATTAGTCACTATTACTACAGTCTTTTAACGAAGGTATTTAAAAGGCATAAACCTTTGTTATAACCGTATTACTATTCGGTTATTAGGCTTATAAGAGTTCCGTAAGTTCATAACCAAAACGTTGTTTTCAATTTAAAAACTTTAACTTATTAGCGAATCTACAGGATTTTCTCAGGTTACGATGTAATTCACTCGGTCAACGTTTTCCGCAAAAAATCTATCTTGGATACGTAACAATACCCAAAAACTTAAGTAATTACACTTCACGACCGAAGGCTCCTTTAGGCCGACCTTTTAAACTAAAATTATTTTGATCTTAATAACGAATAATACCTATAAGTTTTTATCGTTTCTAATTAAACCTTTCAATTCAACTAATACTATATCCGCGTTATAAAAGACGCTAAAAGCTTCCTTAATATAGTTGAAAAACCTTTTTATATTATATATAGCTTCGTATTCTCTGACTTCGTAATACGTCGTAACCGTTTACTTTACCGCCGTTGTATAATATCTCTATACATAGAAAAACGTATACTGACCTTTTTTAATCCATATTTTATCCGATTTTATAGTAAATTTAATCGTTTAGCGTGTCGCTGCCTATGTGAAAATAAATCCGTTAAATTACGGTTAGTTATATCGTTTTCGCCTACTTTAAGTTGGTGAAAACCTAATGCAAGTAACGGTTAATTCGACTTTAAATTACTAAATCTTTGTTACGACCTAAGTAAAGTGAAATGGAAAGTTGATGATTAAGGTCGATTAATATAATTATTACAAGTATTATAATACCGACGTAATATAACTTACGGTGTTTCGTAACCGAAAGATATCGGTTATAATTAGCTTCGAAGGAGTTGAAAGTATATTTATAAAGATGAAGAGCTAGATATTTGTCAACGGCATATCCTTTTTAATGACGTTAAAATATAACGTAAAATTATTGAATTTTATTATGGATTCGTTCATTATAAGTAATATTCCTCCGAAAAAGAAATTTATTATAATTTGACCTACAATAGTAAATTAAGCAAATGCCAAATGAGATTTAGTATTAAGGTACAGAGGAAAACTAAAAAAAGCTATCGTAGCCTAACGTACAGGACTTATAGGCATAGCCAGTGCCTAGTCCGTTACGTGTCCTTACACGTGCCGTACACGGACCGTATCCAGTCTACACCCAGACCGGGCCCAGTCTGGGTACTGCCAATCCCGTTACATACATAGTCACGTAATCTATAGACTTAATGGCTAATGACCTGAATCCATAACAGGTAGCTTTAGTAATGAAGGTCAGGTAGTAGTCCCTGGCGTGCCTTGTAAGGATTCCGGGGAATAGTGAGTGAAAATCTGAAGGGGGAACCTTTATCCATTTTTAAAAATTTAAAAGAGGCATTATTTTAGAGTCGAAAAGTTTGTAAGGCTTTCCGTCATTCTTTTCTGCGTCTTTTCAGATCTTAGCGAAATCCGTAAGGAATTCGTATTTAATATGAACCATTTTGCCAAGTTTTGGGGGAAGGACACGATATTTATGCCAGCTTTTAATAGTATTTCCTGGCAATTTAAGCCTTGGAGCTTTGAAGGCACGGTATTGCGAGTAATTACTAATCGCCTACCCGAGGGGTAAAATCCTGTAGTAAGACCTATAATGGGCTTTCATAGGTAGGCAAATCTAAAGGAGGAAGGTTTTTGAGGGGTTTGGCGATTAAATTGCTAAGGAGAAATAGATATTTAAAGGTTTTAGAAGGCTTGACGATGTTGCCTAATAAATTGGTATAAAGCGCCAATGTTAATACCTTTGACCGCTTCGGCGGCCGTTACTTTACGAGCTTTGCCTCCGCTAAGGGCGTACTACGCACTTTCACATAAAGGTATTAAACTGACGAGCAGGTTAACAGATTCCTTATCAGTAACGAGTTAAAAAGCTTAACTCAACTAAGGGTAATTTAAAGGTCCCCTAAAACGTATATATAGACATTGAGATCCCTTAACGCCTTTTCATTTTTCCTAAAGATCTTAAGGATTAGGGTATTAAGGGTATTTGTTTTGTTAGTCCAGTTTATAAAAGGTTTCTGTTAAGTCTAATAAAGTTTTATCCGTGACGTAAATTCCCCAACAAGTAACCTCCTTTTTTTGACTAGTCTTAACCGTACGTTGGATTATCTTCCATATGTCAGGTACTTAGTGGTTCAAGAATTCGCGAAAGTCTTAGAAAGCGCGGACATCGCAGTCATACTCTTAATCGGCATTAAATTCGAGGATATACTAACCAACGTAGTTGGGCAGGTAAACTTTAAGGGAGTTTTCAGTAACATTTGTAATCCAACTTTATTTATCGTAGTTATTGACGAAGACTTTTTCGAGGTTCTTAATTTTTTTTTTCCCTCTCGAGGTTGGTAATGGCTTCAAAGTGAGCGCTTGCGGTAGATATCTTGATGTTTTGGTTTGTTTAAGACGTATAAGGCGAAGTATGTGGTAATCTTAGGCGTAGGGACTTTTTGGTTTGGCGCAAAATCGCGTGGTATCTTGGCAACTTGACTTTGAATCGCGCGACGTGACTTTTTTGAGGTAATTTGGTGTTTTCGCTGAAAACAGCAAACTTAACAATTAAAGTGGCGTAAGAAGTTAAAAAGAGTAAAGTAAGGCAGAGGTTTGGTGGTTTAATGTAAAGCGTAAAGACTAAAGTCGTTATTAGTAATAAACGGCGAAAATTGTTAATTTTTATATATTATTTAGCGTAGAGACTAAGTCGTTTTTCTTTTATTTGTAGCACCCGCCATATTATTAACTTAGCCATTTACCAACTTACCGAATTAAGACTTTTAACTAACAATATTAACGTTCTTTAAAAAGAATCAATAAAAATTTATTGGTGTTTTCGATAACGATACCATTGCTGCCTCTAAACTGCCGTAAAAACCGGCAAACTTAAAAGTCTTCTCTACTTACTGCTGTGAAAACCGGCCCAGTAGTGAGGGCCCTTCGTAAAATTCTTTCCTCTACCTTAGCGGTCGTTTAACTTAGATCGTATCCTGAAAGTAGCTTCTTTTTCTACTTAGCTAATATGTGCTTAACCCAATAAGCACTAATTAGTGTTGGTAGGGCTTTGGACGTTTCATCGTTATCGATTCGATTGGTCGAAGTAACAGTATTATTACGTATTCAGATTGTAGATGTATTATTCTAGGGTTGGCAGATCCCTAGCTGGTCTGCACTATAATTTATATGGCCAATTGCTTGGCCCATGCTCTAGAGTAAAGTGCAGCGTACTGCACTCAACTTACACCTAATGCGGTAAGTCTCCACAAAGCAATCCACTCAAATTGCAGTACAGTCAAATTTACTTCAAGTAAATTTGACCTACTGCACTGCATGCAGTACTATTCCAACAATTATCGTTATTAAAATTGCTAATTAGGACTTTAAACTGATTGTATTACAAATATCATCATTAATAAACGAGTATTTAGAACTCAGACGAACTGTACTATTACTACCAAATTCTGGATACAAAACTTATCGCAAAAGAAAAGATTATTTGTGTGAATATTGTTATATATCTTTATAGTCAATAAGCGCCAAGCTATAGGGTGATCTCTTGCGAAGTGTATGGTGAGGTTATATATTACAAAATACATTCTTACAAAGTACATGATAACGTGTCACATTGCAAGGTGTATTTTTACAGAGTTTATAATAGCGTGTTACTGCCCATAATGCACATTGGAAGAGTGTATAGTAGAGTGTCACGCTCTGGGTAGGAGCTCTTAAGATCCAACCTGAGGGTGCATTCTTCGGATACCTCTTCTACCTTTTATATCTATCTACAATCTTCATTACAACCAATCTTACGATTACTATTCTAATACATTTAACGTTAATGTGAGAATGCAATAAACCTTACCGATATAAAAAGTTATGAACTTAATGGTTATTATCGGATATCTCATCCTCGTTATCAAAATTCTTGATGATCAGAAAAATAAAGCGGGGACCGTTTTGCAGAAAAAGGACAACTATAATTTAATAAACCGCATAATTCAAATTATGAACAATAATAAAGCCTCTTCTTTTACGAAAACTCATAAATTGGGTTTCAAAGCCTTGAAAATCATTAAAAAAAACTTCAAATCCTTTGAAACCGACGGAGTTTTCAAACGTGACCGTTGTTGCGACTAAGATTTTACCCGGAAAGGCTATTACGATAATAAAAATCTCTACTTTTATATTCTATTTCCGTTTAGTACCTAACGGGCTAATCTACAATTCGATCCCTAAATACCAATTAGATTAAAGCAACCTAGTAAACTGAACCCCCTTCGCCTACTCTTGCTCGACCATCACCAAAGTTTCGAAATATAAAATAAACCTATATTATAAACAAATGAAACATTTATATGCTTCCAAACATCGAAAATAAATACAGTACTTAGAATTATATAGGCGACCGTGGGTATGATAGTCATAATGTATCAAATGATATCTATAAGATATTACGCAACATATGTAGACGTTATTAAAGTATGAAGACACTAATACGGTATTAAAAACAATAGATATAGACTTCAATAAAGGTTCTACGGTTATAACCTCTTAATATGCATTCGAATTTCAATTAGAAACGCTTTAACTTAAAAATTCAAACGTGGATTATTTTTGGTCATAAAATCTTGAGACTCATTATACGTCAGAAAAGATGTATTTTTAACTATAATTCGAATTCAGATAAATAATCTAAAGGATTTCTGAAAATAAGGCATTAACGGGATCGATTTCTTTAATATATTTTGGCGCTAAGTGACAAATAACGTCTTCATAAAGGTTTGAAATTACTTACTAAGATTCTAGATTCAATTGACTTCTCCATTATAGAAAAATACAGATACAAAAATTCTGCAAAACATCGAGTCTGTAAAATGTATCATTTTTAGGAATGGTGTGACAGTTTCGCGCTGGGTTATAACTAACAAAACTAGATATAATTACTACGTTTACAAGGCATCAAAAAAAAAATTCTACTAACTTAAATATTTGTTCTCTTTAAGTTTTTTTGCTTGAAAAGTTAATAGGCGCCCTGTATTCGACGTCCTTAAGTAGACCTAAGTTTTGTAAAATCGAATCCTAATTCAATTCTATACAAACAACTATATTATTTAAAACCCGGTAAGTAAATAGATGGAACTAAGTATACTACGAGACAAAGTGTAGTTATTTCCTCCAAAATTGTTTAACGTATTATTATAAGTATACAAAACACGTAGGACAAGTCAGACGATATAACGATTCATTTATTAAAAGTCTTCTAAAGTTCTTTGACCATGTTTTTCCGCGTCTTTCATATGAAGTATCTTGATATGAAGAATTTTCCGTCAATGTATTATAATCAAAGGTACTTAGAATACATAAATTTGACAACTTCAATCTATTCATCCTCTGTTTACAAATACTTATCACATTATCTTTAGTTTATTTTAACGAGTGAAGAACTAACTTAATTTGTAGAATATCATAAATAATCACTACTCACAGCTCAATTAACAACTAAAAAACATGACATAAATTTCTAATATCCAATACAACACCCAATAACTTCATTTTTTATGATATTAAATCAAGCTTAATAAAAACTAAAATTGCGTCAGATTTTTCTCAAAACGTTTAAAGAGCCAATAACACCTTTTTTCATAACCATTCTATATAAGAAATACGACGATTAAAGTATTACCACAAGGGTTTACCTTCAGAAAATGATTTCTAAGCAAAAGAAGCGTAAAACTATAATGTTTAATCGCAACTATAGGGTATTCAATCCCTTTTGGTAAAACTGGATAAAGCTTTCGTATATCTCCGATCCTATGAAAAAATTACAAATCGTATCTCGCTAAGCTTTCATTCAGCCGTAGCTTAATATAAGAGAATAATATTACATTTTCACGAATATTCGACTGTTGAAAGGTTAATATGAAATCATCAAAGTGGGATTTACAATAAATAAACCTTCCGGTAAACTATAACAATTTCGAATTTACCCCGAATAAATTTGAATTTATATATATTACCAGACATCGGTGCAATTTCGAACTTTCAAAACACGGCTACCCGCCCGTATTTACTAGCGTAAAAACAATCTACCACATTTTCAACCCTAAACCGAATACTAAAATATTTCATCTACGATAATTCAGTTCTTAACTTAACCGATCTATATCAAAACTTTCCTATATCTAAAAACATATATTAAAGATTGAAAGGTAGCGCGATATTACCAATGATTATATTATATGAAACGGGTTGCACTACCATAATTTCGTCTGCTACTCATCGTCTTGACTATCATAGCTATACTTACCTATTAAGTCCAAAGCTAATATATTAAAAGTGGTTTAAAAAACCTAAAAAATAGATCACAGTTTATATTATTTTTGGGGAGGGGACTTGAATATCACCGGCTACAGCTATGCACGTAGTGTAACACTAGTTACTAATAAATAATCCTATGGAGACCGGCGGGAAAGATCGTAACCCGGGTTCCGAGCAGGCTTATGCAGGACTTGGGGCCTCTAGGCAATATTACCGAACAAAAACTTAGGGTTCCCTACAGTTTAAAGACCGGCAGTCGTGTAAACTATAACTATAATTGGTCTAATAAACGCGGCCTTCACAGTTCCCGCCCGGCACCTGCTTGCGCTAAGGATGTAACTTTATAGGCTCTTGAAATAAGTCACTACAAAGAATAAAAGCAGAAAAATAGCCCTTGTTAAGGGCAGGTAACTCCTCTGATGAATAATGCCAAAGCGCTTGCATCATCATATAAAGCCTTACTATATACCTTCGCTTTTAAAAACGTAAATCAATCATCTCACAAAATGAAATTAAAATAATAATTATTTCATTTTATATTTCAACCGAAAACAATCCATATCAGCTATCCTTTCATTCGATATATCATTACCGCGTAGACGGTTTTGCCGTTAATATCTACATGGGAAAACCCCACAGAATCACCTCTCGGATTTGTCGGGTTTCATTAACCCATACCGCGATGGTCCGTATTGATTATTATTATAGCGGAGACAACGTCCCACGGTTACTCAAACCTAAAAATCCCACTTCAAAATAGCTGTCGCGGATGCAGAACAACTTCTATTAAATCACGTTCAATAACAAGAAATGACGATTTTCCAGCGTTTCTACAACCTTTACTCAAAACATCGCGATTTTCTCTTAAAAATAACGCGGATTTTAATAAAGGCTCATTTTTAATGGTAACTACCCAAAAGGTTTCCAACCTTATACACTAATTTCGACGGAAACTACACAATGGTAAATACCAATAAATTAAAGCTATATGGAAATTAATAAAAACAAATTAATTACGGGTAGTGAATTTTGTGCAATGCTTATATCAGCGCGACCAAATTTATTAGTTTCTTCTTTATTACCTACATTTTCGACAAAAAAGTTTAAGGAAATCTCTTAAACCTTAAAACTACCGTATGTACCTCATTAAAAAATCTGGATATATGTTTATGATACCTTTATTATAGTGTAAAACGAATCGCCGCCGCTTCCTCCTAATAGAGGTACAATCGTTTTAATGTCCTCCTCGTGATCTAAAGTGGGCAACTAAAGAAAAGTGAAACTTTGGGAATTTTTATCGCTGGAAGCGAACTTTCCAATGAACTAGCCAATGAAACCACCAAAAACTACTAACGTTCTAACTAAGATAACTATCCAGAAATTAACGTCTGCCAATCCTAACTGAAATGAAAATCAAAAGCGGTAGAATTCAAATAATATATTTAAACAAAATAGAGTATTTTTATACAACAGTTATAATCTTGCTTATTCGACTAAACCCGGATCTAAATTTGATTGAATCAACCATAAAAAGTGTTTTTGTCGTTCGTTATTTTTATTACAGCTTTTATTTTTTCGATTTTGGATGATAAGACACGCCAACAAAAACTTTATATCGCATTAAAAGCGTTTTAAAAAAAAATTCAAAATGAATAGGTGCTACGTACGATGCAATATAAAGCGGAGTACCACTCATCTAACACATTACCTAATCATTTGAAGAGTTTGCAAAGAATTGACGTATGTAAAGAAAAATCACCTAAACAGGAAAACTCTCCAAATTTACCTATATAAATTCCTTTTAAACTTTTCAATATTGAAAAGCTTTATTCATGCCACGAATCATGTTTCATCAACGAAAATAAATTAAATAAAAGTAAAATTTAAACCGCATTGAACATTTATTCTTCTATCTACGTTTAACACCCACCGATAATATATATACTATTATTATTACGAATATCGAAACCGATATTATTACTTTCATGGTGACAAAGCCGTCAATATAATCACAAACTTTATATATTTCTTAATTTAATTATAACTTTTAGGAAAATTTCTTTAACTATTGCGCAATAGGACTGTTTTGGTTACATTGGATTAGGGTTAAACGTGAAGGGCGTTGTAGAGGCGAAGGCGGAGGTAAAAACAGCCTATTTTTTGTAAATAATGCTTGTTCGGTTATCGTTATCGTTATCTTGTTGCTGTCGCCGCCGCAGTTATAGGAGAAAAGCTATATTGGTAGAATATGTCTACCTTTCAGAAACTTTATAGTAGAAACTTTCGCGACATCGCTCTTCTTCGTTTCGATCGAGACGAAAAATCAACTTTAAAATTTCGTTAAACGCTCAGACTATACCCCGATAAAAACGTGGAGGCAATAAACAGTTGACGACCTAAAGACGATAATAACTATATAAATGTATCCGCTTTGACGCTAAATAGTTAGTACTTATAAATTACCGATCTGTTTTCACGCAAAGAAAATAAAGAAAGAATTTACCGACGTACCAACCGCACTCTAACCCTATTACTATACTGACGTAAAAATTATCGTTCGATTTTATAAAAAAGAATCAGATATAATTCTTATACGACTAGACCCATTATAATAAAGCGGGTAAGACGGGGAAGAGAGAATGAGAAACGCGTTGGGCCCTTAAAAGGTTTGATAGGGGCGTTTGATGACGTAGGTGAAAGGCTTGTATAGAAATTTCGCTCGCACAGGCTGCTTAATTTATTTTTTCGAAAATTCTACTACTTACATTATCATAAGAACCCGTGCAAACTAAAATCATCGTAAAGAACAATAGTTCTCTACTATTTGTAAACCCATTTTGAAAGTAATATATAAGTAAAATGTACGGGATTTTCTTTTTTTTTCGTTTTGTTAAAGAACTTTAATTTTTGTTATGCAATCCACGCTCTAGTAAGAGGATAATGGTCCTCCCATAAAAAAGGGGTTGAAAAGTTCAATAGCATATGAGTAAATGTACCTCACTTTATCCTCGCTTATTTATAAACTTTATCTTTATATAAATGTCTTACGAATTACCTTATCAAAAGAGACTATACAATTGTATCATCGATGCAAATAAGAATTCAACGGGAATTGATTTAACTGCTTTTCACGGATTAACCAAGAATACAGTTTATACTCTTACGGATCTCCAAACTATTAGTAACTTTAAGGTCTCGTTTTGAAACATAAATTGAGTGGTTATGAACCTATTCAGGGCCCGGGTTTAGGACATCAGATTGCGATTATTTCCTCTGGTCTTTACAGGTGTATTTCGTAACACGAACTGCCACACTAAATGATAGGTGCTGCCCTATGATTTTATTTAGAGGAAAACTAAACTCGAGTTGTTTCCAAGTTTTAATTTTCTTTAAGGTCTTTATTTGCCATTTTTAGAAGGTGTTATTCATACTTCCTTAAAAATATTTTCGTCATTTGAGTTTTCATCTATGGTTATAGTTATGGAACTGTTTTACATATAGTGTATCAGCTTGTAGAGTTGTTTTTCGTATAATGTATACTAGTTGTCTGGTGCGTTTCGGTTTTTTTTTGTCACATCATCCGTTTGTCCCATGCATATGTAAACTTATTATCGAAATTGTTTTGTATATTCTAAATTTTTATTGAAGTTAATAGTAGTCCAACCACTCCGAATTTCAAAAATATTCTTAAAGACAGTTATCGATCTCAACAGCAATGAAACCTCTATGTATTCCAAAAATCTCTCTTCCTCGAGTTTTGAATGTTGTTTACTTCTTTATACTTATTTATTTGTGCTTGTTTTAACCAATGATTCATATCGGTATGATTTTACTTGTAAGCTTGGTAAAACGAAAAACAAATTCATACTAATACTATCATATACAATAACTAAATATACATTGAAAATGCATGGTATTGAGAGAGAAATAAGTTAGACTAGTGTTGGATAATATCCTAGATATTTATACTTCTATGCAAGTATGAAGACTACCATTTATGTAACTAGAAAATCGGTACACGAATAGTATAAGTAACCAACAGTTGCTGTTTATTTATCCGTACTTAAAAGACGGCTAGTGAAGTAGCTAGTTTTGGATTAGACAGCCAAAACTATGACATTTTTAAGACAAAACTGAACTAGCTGTTGGCTTCAAACGGCTTTACTTCAATTTAATTGTCAATTCTGCAGGGAATTCAATTGGGTTGTGCGTTATTCTATTCGTTAGTCTTTGCGTTGGTCCAGTCAGTATTCCAGCAATATTATCAAAAAGTTATTTTCTTCATCTAATCAACTAGCTTCAAATACTTGACTAACTTTCGACATACTATAGCCGAACAACGAAATCTTTATATTCAATTATTTAACAGAACCCTCATTTTTCATTTCAACATTTACCTGGTTAATTACTAACTATGAACCCTATACTGAATGAAATTGATTTCATTTTAACATGTATAAACAATTTTCAAACGCATAAAGAATATATTATATGATTACTTGCCTTCAATTTTTGTTAATAAAGTAAAGTTTTTATATACCGCTCGTTTGAAGTGAAAAAAGCGTCAGAAAATTGAAAATATCTCTTTTGATAACTTTAACCTTTATTCAATATCCTATCTAACTAACCTCTTAATACACTATTATTTTCAATACCTAACCCCTAAAGAAACCACACTTTTTATCGCTTAATATATTTTCATTTCTCAATAAGATTTATTCATCATTTTGAAAAGATAATTCCCTTCATTTCAACTATAATACCGAAGACAATAATATTAATTAAATAATACGTAAATATTCACGTTGTTAAATTGTAGCCTCAACCTTTTAATTTTGGGTATTCACCGTAATAATCATCTTGAAACCCCGAAACGTATTTTAATACACATTGATAACTAAATTTACTTTCAAAATCACCTTTAACATGACGTTGAACTATTTATTGTTTTTTTTTTATGAATTCAAGATAATCCAGCTCAAGGTAAAGTCAGAAGATCAAGTTTCCTTTACATTTCTCTATTACCATTAGCATTGTAGACCAGCAAAAAAAAGTCTGTATTTGGTACGATTACTATAATATTTCTTATGTTAAGATTTACAATAGGAATTGAATTCCCTTACATTATCATATTTCATAAAATCTTTCAACACCATGGTTTACATTAAATTTGATATTATCAACATTTTTCAAAAACTTTCAATTGGAAAGAGATAATATTTTCAATAGTACTGATTACGCGGAACGAGCTTCTTAAATTATCAGCAATCCTATTTAGCTTATATAATGCTTTAAGTTTGTAATAATACTTCCTTAAGTATATTTCAACTTAACTTTAACATAAAATTTGTATTGGGTATTGAAACTACGTTTTCCATTATTTGTGAGCAAATTCTGTAAATACATTTTTCCAATAGTGCAATATCTTCGCAGCGTTGATCTATACAAATATAGGAATAAGTTTCAATTTATGTTAATTCATTTAAAAAATTGAAAATAGACTAAACTAGGTCTACTGCTTAAGAATTTTTAATATTGTATATAATACTTGATAAAGAGATAGAAAATGGAAAATTCTTTATTATTTTGATGTTATTAAGTTAGTATAATGTATTTAGTGTAGCCTAGTTATGTAACTAGTTACTTGGTGTAAATATAAGAAGAAGTATTGCAGGAGTATTGTAAGAACGTGATAATCGGTCGGGTTAAATCCCTAGCAACCATTAGGGCAGGTACTGGCCTTTTATATTACACTCGATCTATGTATCATCGGTGCCGGCATTTCTATCATTCATTGTTAAATAGTGGTGCTGGCGTTTTAATAGTAAATTGTGAAATAAAGTGATATAATATTAATATTATTCTCTTTCGATATTAATAAACTCTTACTTTCCATTTAAATTATTCGATTTATGCAAGAACTATTTCTCTTACTAATTAGTTCCCCCCTCCCTTCCTGAATTTTTCCATTACCTCTATCTTAACCCTCCCCCTACTTTCAATTTAATAAAGACCCCACTTGAAATTCGTAATCTGGTCTATATTCGTCGTAACATGGACCAAGAGGTCGACGAAATTATTCTAAATGGGTATAGTACGTTTTAAAACGGCTTGATATTGTTAAACGAATTATGAGTACTTTGAACTAGGCCCTATTAATAATTACCGAATTGGTATTCATAAAAGTATATATTTCTAGTAAGTAGCTCGTACAGCCACTCAATCATTTTTGTTTGATACAGGCTTTAATAATATGTACATATTTATAAGAGTTAACCACAACTTAAAAGCTATGAATGAGTTATTGATGTTCAGGTTTCCGTTTTCAGAATTATGTCCACAACCACTCTATGGGAAGACTCAATCATTATACCTGTACGCCTGTAAACTTCATGGCCACCATAAATGACGCTATTTCTAAACTTTTTTATACTTTACTGAACTTTTATTTTAATGATTGCTACAAAATTTATACTCCAAAACGTTCCTATTTTTATTAATTAATAGGGAAACAAAGTAAATATGTAGATAGCTGCCGGTTAAAGCTTTTTTTTGCAAGGCGCAAGGTTGAAAGTGAAGTTGAAATAAATCACGGGTTTACGTCGCCAACTATCTTTGTAATTAGAGGTAGTTATGGTATTGAGATAGCGAAAAGAATTTAGTAAAACGGCGTAATATTTTTCGTAAAGTATACTTTTAAGCAACGATTTCGCAACTAACAAACGGGTATATTTTTAAGGAGTGAAAAGTTGAAAGACTCTTTTCGATGGTTCGTTCTTTCGGCTACAGGCTTAACATTTTTGTTACATTCTCTAGTAAGATCACTAGGCACTTTTATATAGACGAAAATAATGAAGATAATAATGATAAAGACTCCTTATAAGAATTTTTTAAAACTGTGTGAAAATAGTTCAGTTTTCATGAAGGTTAAATTTAAGTACGTAAAATGAGTATAATTTTTAGTCAGAACAAAGCGATCTATAATTATCATGAAGTAAGAATCATAGAAGTTTAGTGTGAACTTGACAAACATATAAGATCATTGTTAAACCGAACAAGGAAGTAGCTATCGAGTTTCTTTACATCCAGCAATATATTTAAGAGAGAAATGTTGCGACAGTTATCGTTTGGTTTTGAATTGATCGAATGGATCCGTTGGATTATGTCTGTAAGCAGTATTCAAAATCGAAGAATCTAAAATCTACGATAAATTGAAAGTTCACAAACGGCTTTCAGATTGATTCAACGTAACGCACCGGTTTTACTAGCATTTGTGGCTTTGAAGGGTTCGCACCTAGAAGAAAGATAGTTTTTTTTAAAATTTTCAATTTTGAAAACATTCGAGATATAATACTTGAATTCGGACTCTTCATTCTAACTCATGACGTTGACAATTATCGGTTGATAATTATAGATTTTCTAAGAAGGAAGCGGGTCCATAGTAGTTTAGAGAAGTTAATCAAAATTGAACCGTGGATCTTTACCGTCTGAGACTTTAAATTTAAACATATAAGAGTTCATATGGTTTGTTACTTGATATTTGTTGTAGAACTATGTCAAACTTCATTGCAATTAACTCATTGAATAGTTTTGAACTAGAATCTAAACGTCGTCCTACAATTTAAGCCATTTGAATTTCAAATGGCATTCGTGAATGTATTTCGACATATTCCACTGCGTAACCATTATTGTAACTTATTTGAATTTAATTACATCGATAATACATTAAATACAGTATTTATCCTCACGTTTGATTCCGTTTTTAGAATTAATAAGTGTTGAACTTATTTCATATATCTATTCAATGGCCATATGTTATGAAAAATAGGTTAATACCGATAACTTTAGTATTTTAATTATTTTACTCCAGTTGATGCTAGCAACATAAACGATTTCATTGTATCGGATATAAACTACCACATGATTAGGTAAATAAGTACTTTATGGGAAGCCCGTTTAATGTCACTATATGTTTCGGCGTAAGAGATAGTGTTTTATCCTTCCTTTATCACTGTTAGTTTATTAAAACGTTTTCACAAGCCTTAAATACAATTCACACCGTACTTCATTAAAATAGTATAGTGAAAATTTTGAAATTTCTAGTCACAATTCGTAAAACACTTTATATAAGCTTTGGTTTCTATAGCCTTCATAATTTCCAAAGAAAAAGCTTTGCTTAAACAATCTGTAATAACCATGAATTAATGGGTGTTGTTACACTGTTTCCAACGAAGGTTTATTTCAAAATCGACGGATAAATCTTTGAAACCCGATTACAAACCAGTACCTGTTTCAAACGTGTTTTCTTATGACATTACTAACAAGTTTTCTGTTAATAAATATCATAACCGATTACAAACTAGTACCTGTTTCAAACGTATTTTCTTATGACATCACTAACAAGTCTTCGGTTAATAAATATCCCAATTACGGTAGAACTACCGAACAATAAAATATAAACCGCATTTAAAATACGTTTTGATAAGTATGGAGATAGTAAGATTAAGGCTTAGGTAGCCCATAATGAATGAAACTCACGTAATTTAAACTAAGGTGCTAATAAATATAATGTAAGTATAAATTAGTATCCGATAGTAATATCCAAAAACTTTATTATCGGTTATAATATGTTTGTAAATAAATCAATTTTGTTGAAATAATACTTATTTCAGTGAAGTAGGTTATCTTTACTCACAGTAAAGTTGACTATATTAACTGCGAGTTGAGTACAATGTTTTTTATAGGCCTACTGTATTGGATGCAAGTTAAGTACAGTATACACCCACTTCATAATGGGGCACGGGCCAAGGCAGTGGCTATAAAAATAACTGTCAAGACCGGTTAGCGGTCTGCCAAACCTAGAACAATACATCTATCACTTGACCTCGTAATACTACTGTTCCTTCGACCAATCGAATCGATAACGTTACAAGGTTTAAAGCCTTACAAATATTGATCAATGCTTAATAGGTTAAGCACTGATAAGCTAAGTGGAAGAAGAACCTAATTTCCGGTTATACTCTACGTTAACAATGACAGCTAGAGTAAAGGAACGATTTTTGCAAAAGGTCTTTATAAATTGCTTTGTTTTTTACAGTAATAAGTAGAAAATACTTTTCATTTCCGTTGGTTCTTACGGAAGCTTAATGGTAACAACGGTATAGTTATCAAAAACACCAAGAAATATTGATGGATCGTTCTTGGAAAGCGTTGAAATTGACCGCTAAAATATTAAATCACGAAGTTAGCAAACAGTTGAATGAGTATTACTACGGGTGCTACTACTACCAAAATGACTGAGTTTTACGAAATATAACTTTGAACTTTGAAGCTCTACAAACAACAATAAACGATATTTAACCCTACCTTTTACACCAAACATTTGTTTTTATTCCACTCTTTTAGCTTCCTCCATATCAATTTAATCGTTAACATCGTTTCTTCGAGCAAAAACATCAAGAATTACCAAGTTGCGCTAACAAATCCATGTCGCGCGACTTCACGTTGAACCGTTATATTTACACTCCACCGAGACACCAAGTTTTATACAAGCCAAAACGACAAAATAGCTACCGCAAACGCTCACTTCGAGGCTATTGTTGATTTCGCTAAAAAGAAGCAATTAAGGCCTTCGGACACCTTTTTTCCAAACACTATAATAACTATGAACGAAGGTAAGATATTCACGAAAACTTAACCGAAGAATATTTAACTAACATCGTCATTACATAAATTTATTGACTAATAAATAGATAAGTTCGATAAAGTTATTTATATAGTACTGGTAAACTTAACGACGACGAAATTGATAATTTTTACAAACAGCTCTTTCACAAATAACACCAACTTCACTTCCTTAATCGGATTTTCTATAATACTCGTTAACTATAATAAGTTCGATAGGTTGTTTACGATTGACGAAAATCTTGTAACCTGAATTTACATTCAATGTAAGTGTATTATACAAAGTATAGTAGCATTCAATGTTGATGATATAATGGTAAAATTTAATATTAGTAAGGTGACCGATAATAAGTTAAGAATTATCACAAAATAGCTAAGATTGTCTTCGATATTTTAATCGTTTATACTAATTTCCAAAACCTCTATAAATATCTTTTGAAATTCGGTGCAATCAATAATAAACGTTTTATAATAAACTTAAGAGCTTGAAAAGAGTTATATAAAACCTGGGAAGTGGAGTAATTTAGGGTGAACTCATAACAAAAATAACTCCACTAATGTTATAATTAAGACTACGCCTAACGACTTTTTAAAAAGGTTGGTAAATAGTAATAAGCTAACTGTACAAATTAAAGGCTACGTGAATTAATGGGTACGTGATACGGAGAAACAGGGATACTCTAGCCGACTGAAATATTGCTAAAGTATTAATATATGAGAAAAGCTTGCCTAAACCTATTAGTAAAAAATACGTAATTAATAGTATACAATTTTATAACGAAAAATTTGTGTACAGGAATCGAGGAAGTTAATGTTTGAAAATGTGAGGTAAAAGACCGTAATTAGAATTAATTTGGGTGACAAACAGATTGGAACTAATAGGGATTTTGCCGATAAGAATGGAAGAAATTTTAGCGATTACTACAAATTAGTCAATAGCAACGTTGGCGCGTACGCATAAAAACAAAAAGTCGCTAGTATTAAGATAACAGTCAATTACAGTATATTGAAGTCAACTGTATTGACTGTAAGTTGAGTGTAGTAACCATAAATTAAGCACATGGAGTACTCAATTTAAAATAAAGCATAAGCCAAGCAGTTGCCTATACAGATTAGTATGCAAACTAGCTAGTGGTCTATCAAATATAGAAGTACCCACATCACCACCTTCAATGCAATGCACCGGTTACTTCGACTGCAATTTGAATTGACTACGTTGTAATAATTAAAGCCTACCAACAGTTTATATATAACTTGAATGTTAACATATATTACGTTATCTTTACGTTTTCGTTTATCTGTATTTATCTATTATGGTTAACTATTGACTTTTACTTTAACCCTATCCTTGACTAATATATAACCTTAATCTTAATACGTATTATGTTATATTTACTTTTTTATTTTCATACATTTGGGAACCATTATTTACTATTTACTTTAATTTTAACTTCAAACACTCTTAATATATTATTCTATCCTTAACGCATATTACTTTGCTTTTAACTTTTGGCCCACATGTGTTTATTAACTAGTGTCAACTGTAGAGTCTTAGTTTATTCTTTATTTCTATTGACACGTTATTTTAACATCAATATATATGACTTTACTTTTACTTTCTTATTTCTTTACATTCATTTCATATTGATAATTACTGACTTTTACTCTTACTTTACCATATTAAAGCCTATTATGTTACATTATTGAAACCCTATCCCTAAAAACATCCATTTGTGCGAAAATCTATTCATTTGTATGAATCATCATTCGTCGGTACAAATAATCATATCTTTATACAAATAACCATTCATTTATGCAGAATCTATTTACATGGACGGAAATCCATTTTAATCTGTGCGGCTATCCGCTCCCATCAGAAACAGCCTGATATTATACGAATTGGTTTTGAAAATAATATTTATTGATTGTTGGTTGCAACGCCGACAACGCACCCATTCCTGTCGATATTTGGATTCGTTTCGACAGGGTAATTGAGATCAATCAGCGGTATTTCGATTGATTATCTTATGCTGTAGTAGTTTCATGGCCAACCATATTTATTGCTGAAGCAGTTCAATTGATACAACTCTTTGTGGGTGGGGTGTTTTGGAGTGTTGAGACTGGGAAAGGTACGTATGGGGGAAATGTACCCCTACCACGGTATGGGAATTATAGCCTGGGCCAGGCGCACAGATACTATGGAGCGAGCAAGCATGTAGGGACTTGGGAGCTCGGTCATGGTTGTGTCCTGGCTTCGGCATTGACCATCTACGAGTTTGAGCACAGCGTAAAGGGTTGGAACGATATACTTGTGCTGTGGTGGTGTTCAGACCCATGGGCACCACAAACTGGATCAATCTTCACACTCTCTCGCAATAATATCCTATTAAAGGCTGAGGATTAAGCCAGGTTAGGCATCTTTTCCAATTGCGAGTTGTGTCAAAGGCCAGACAAACAGAATAATTTGTCCGCTTGGCTCTGGAGTTCCACTTTGTGGCTTATGAGGAAGAGGATACGGATGCTAGCGGGCAATATTACGAAGCGAAGAGTCCAATCGATCAGGCAGTATGTTGTCTTGGAACAGGTCGCTCCCTCTTGTTGTCATATCTCATCCTCTTCATCATCAAAATCATCCTCCCTCCCCATTTCATACAAAATCCTGCCGCCCTCGCCCCCACCCACATCCTCCTGCGCATCGAAATACGGCAACACAACCCCGTCCCGGTCCCGCCTCTGCTTCTCCGTCAGCCCCAGACTAAACGTCGTATCCGCCACCCCCC
>JASMMZ010000010.1:9527067-9576176 GCA_038502455.1 Anisogramma anomala | reverse complement strand
AAGAGATGGTAGGCAGCACGCCGTGCGAAAACTTGGGAACTTGCGGGGCTGATCATGATCGGTCGATCTTCGCGCTAACATGTGTGACGTGGCAGACCACCGCCGGCGCTCCGCCTCCCCCCGTCGCAGCGCAAGCCCCAGCAAGGCCCAGCTTCCTATGCGAATCAATAAAACCGGCGACAGGTCCACTGCCCAGCGCTCGTCTTCTGACAAGGTTGAGGACCTGGAGCGCCAACCGGACAGTCACGTACGACACAGGCAGGACAACAGGAAAGACCAGCGACGGGACGGGAACCGATCCGACGGTGACAATGGTGCTGAGCCCATGGATGAGGACGAATATGTGGAGCTCGAAGGCGACGGTATGGGAGATATGGCAGCCATGATGGGATTTGGAGGCTTTGGGTCGACCAAGGGAAAGAAGGTAGTAGGAAACAACGTTGGTGCGATTAGGAAGGAGAAGAAGACCGAGTACCGGCAGTACATGAACCGTGTTGGAGGATTTAACCGGCCGCTCAGCCCAGGGAGGTGAGGAGAATCGTCATGGTTGGGTTGACAGCGGCGCTTGCTGAGTATGAAGATCGATCGCCGAGGGTCCTATGTCCCTTCGTTTCGTCAGACGTAGGTAGGTACATCATTCCCTCCGGTCAAATTCCTCCACCGATAGGTTGCTCAACACTTGTGCTAGACACCATGAACACCATACAGCGAACACTGGCCCGTTCCTTATCTTCACGAAGCGGGGGGCCTCTACATATTCCTTGAGAAGTAATACTTCGGCACCTTTACATGAAAGTGCCACAGCAGCCAATGCCACGATCCACTGCCTACCCGGTGCTTGAAGTTCTGAAAGGGTTCAATGGTCAGAGTAGCATGCTCACCGTTGTGAACTTGATGAGGAGGGGCTTGCTCTGCCTGGCCGTGAGCGGCCCAAAAGAGCTAGTAAACTTGGAAGTTGATAATGGCACGTGTACCCTTTCTCGTCACTCTTTTGGTTATTTGGACCGCCTTCAACAATCTCTTTGACCTGAAAGGTACTTGCAGAACACGAAAGAAGTCTTTAGCAGCAAGTCAGGGTGTGCTCAACCCATCGCCTTCGCAACCACCATCCCTTTCATTGAGAAGGGACGTAACTGATCTCATTCACCCCCGCCTGACCCCAGTACAAGCCCGGCCCCGCGCTGATGGGCCTGCCCGGCGAGGTCCGCAACGCCGTCTTCGAGCTCGTGCTGCCGGTCGCCATCCGCCCCGCCCCGCCATCGTCCTCAACAGCCACAGCCGGCCTACTAGGCAGCGCGCTGTGCTCCACGAGAGGCTGATCACGCGCGTGCTGAACACGGCCGTGGCCTTGCGGGACGAGGGCAAACCCTGGGCTGAGGCTGACAAGAGGTTGGAAAAGTTGTGGGCTGACTTCCTCGAGGACGGCCCTGAGATGTGATGAGCTGGCACCACAACTTTGGGTCCACCACGAAGGGGCCCAGCTCGGTACAATTCTTGGCCACGTCTTACATGCCGCTACCGTGGTAAAACAAATGCGTAACAAGCACGGTGACAGGGTTGGATGCAGCTCGGTTGGATTTAGGTACATACCGATATTCAACCGCCAAACCTTGACATGAACTCAAATCATGAAATAAAACGAGTCCTGTATTGCAATTAGGCTTAAAAGGATTAGATGACCTAAAATAACAGTACAAACCTAAAGGTATATACCTAACTATAATAATAAACAATTTGTGGATTTCTGATATATATTATATAACCCGGAATAACGTTCTAATATAAACACTAATAACATTCAATCTTATAATAAACTTCTGATACTGCGGATCTGATATCTCAAATCCGATAAATAAACTCCCCATGTAAATTATAGTAACCTCAAGGGATACCATATTTTATTACCACACCCTTCTCTCCTCTCAATTCATACATTACAACCCTAATTTAACACAATCTTACAAATATAACTTCAATCCAATCCCCATACTAAGGTTGAATAATTTCACAATAAAATAGTGTAGTAATTAGTAAATAATCATAATCTAATTCCAATTAAACTTGATTTGATTTATTTCACGGAATGTCCATTACAAAAATCCTTATCTTAACAACGCACTATCCAAACAAATCAATTCGATCTCCATCTTTAAAAACATCTGTTCTAATAAAGTATAACGTATCAATTGTTATCAATATAACCCCTATACTCGCATTGTTATTTTCACTAGGTATACTAATAGTAAACCCATCTATTGACTACAAATTTACCATTAATATTTACTTCATAACATATTATCGTTAACTTCTTAAGATATACGCTATTAGCGTTTTCATTCATTACTCAATTAACGTTATTACAATCACATCTAGAAGCATTAATATCCTTTTGATACCATCAAGTAATAACAACACCTTACGAGTTCCGTCTAATAATAGTAACGCTCTTTTAGTATCATTTAATAATAATAATATCCTATCAATTTTATCTAATAGCAACAGCGTCCCTTAACAACGCTACATGACTTTTATATTTACTGCGCCTTTTCCAGTATTATGTGACTTCTGTAATAATTGTGCTATAATCAATATAATAGGATTTAAATAACTGCTATTCTTATATCAATGACTCAAGACTTTGGTAATTGCTATTATCAGTAGGGTCTCAAGCTCATAATATTCACGTGAACATAAGTTCTTTGAAGAGTAATCAAGATGATTGGTAGTTGTAGTATAAAGTAAGATGAA
Organism: Anisogramma anomala; assembly: GCA_038502455.1. Classification (NCBI taxonomy): domain Eukaryota; kingdom Fungi; phylum Ascomycota; class Sordariomycetes; order Diaporthales; family Gnomoniaceae; genus Anisogramma; species Anisogramma anomala. Next base: position 9,573,428 of record JASMMZ010000010.1, on the reverse strand, counting down.
GATATTCAAAAAGAAGCATCCAGAGGTGTACGTTACAGGTGAGGGCTTATAAGCCCTCACCTAGAGCGTACCACTCTGGAATACCTGCTTCTAGACCGCTCCACGCATGAGAATATAATCTACAGCGTGTCGCGTTATTATATACTCTGCAAGAGTACAGCCTGTAGCATAACACGTAATCGTATCATGCTTTAGGAGTGTACCTTACACCGTAATATACTGCTACCTAAATATATTATCTATGAAGACATATGATAATATCCACATAGGCAATCCTTTTTTCTTTCTCTGTACGTTCCATATCCAGTAGTAACAGTATAGCTTTGCTTCGTATCTGTAATCCAGTAGTGACAATATTGTTATGGTGCTGTCTGTATTAGTTGTATAGTAATGATATTCCTTAGTTAATGATAACAATAGGTGATATTACGGATCCAGTAGTAACAATTGTATATGCCATCGTTTCAGGCAAAACTTTTTTCTTTTCTTCGTTCTTTTACTTATAGTAAAGCACTAATGTTGCGAATTAGGTAACGTGACCTTTTTCGTAACGTTGATGGTTGTAACAAGTATCAAAAGCATTATTCATATTTTAAATTCCTACGTTAAGACGTTGTACGTAGGTAATAGTGGTAAAATACTGCTTTTGGTAGCTTGTTTTTATAGTAATAAGAGCGTTTCTTTTCGTGGGTAGGTGACTTATTTTCGTGGGTAGGCGGCTTGTTTTTGTGGTAATAGGAGCGGTTTTGTTTTCTTATACGGACCCAGTTACGTATAAAGAATCTGGCTACTCCTCTTCCTGAAGTATCGGCTTGGATTGGTGAAGTGTAGCAGATTTTTAAAAAATCGAACGGTGCGTTTATTGTATTTGTGGCAGATCTTGTGATTTGTAATCGGTTGGAAATTGCGTGTGTAGCAGATCTTATAATTTTTGGTCGGTCAGAAAATGCGTTTATAGTAGATCTGACCCTTCCTTCTCCTGTGGCCTTTTTTCTTTTCCTCCTTATAGCTGCGACCCAGACTGTGTATTTAGGCCTTCTTTTTCTTAAAGTTATTTTCCTCTTTACGGCCTACATAAGCTTTCCTTCTCAAGCAGTTGTATTCTTTTTTATGGTTTATATAGGCCTTCCTTCCGCAGATTTGGCCTTTCCTCCTTCTGTAGCCCTTTTTATTTTCCTCTTTCTGGCTACGGCACAGACTATATATTTAGACCTTCTTTCGCCTCCTTCTTTTTCAGTCCTCCTTTTTCTTGTTGCTATGGCTTAGACTTTTCACACAGGCCTTCCTTTCCTAGCAGTTCTTTTCCCTCTTGGAAATGTGGGCGTTTTTTCTCCTTGTGATCCCTGTTCTTAGCCTGAGGTATAGGGCTATGTCGTTTTACGTGTGGTCCCCCTCGTTTCAATATCAGTTTTTTTTGTTCTGTGGGGTAATATCCTTTTACAAAATCCGTAGGATATAAATCTTTTTCCTTTTATTCTAGTAAATAGAGAAGTTGTACTGTTTCGAATAGAGTTCTTATCAAATGGCTATTCCTACCCCTTGGGGTATTAATGTTTCCTTTTTGTAAACGAATTCGTAAGGTTTCAGCAATAGAAAAGTTTACTGCTTACCATATGCCTAACGTCTAGTTCGAAAATCTCTTGTGGAAATCATCTAATATATCAGGTCCTTGGGATTCCTTAGCTCAGTAGTGAAATATGGCGGCTAAAATACATGTGTTGGCGATATAGGGTTTAAGTTCCTTAACTGGCGAATCGATGGTGTTATTCTAAAGGCTCAGGTCGATTTCGTGTATCATAGCTTTTCTGATTCCTACGTGTGCGACCAAAAGGTTGAAGTAAACGCCAGCCTCCTTCGGTGTTGTTGGTCTTGGGGCCATAGTGAGTATTTTGAATTAGAAACGCTTAGTAGAGTTGTATTAGCTAAGCGGCTAAAAAAAAACTTAAATAAACAAAAACAAGTAAGGCAATCGAAACTGAAAAAAGCGAACATAAAAAGATTTTATTAACGCGTAGTAGCGCCACACTAGCTAAGTGGTTAAGAAAACTTAAATAAACTTAAAATAAGCTAGGCGAACGAAACTTAAAAAAACAAGCCGAATGCATAAAGATTTAATTAGCGCTTATTAGCGCCACATTAGCCAAGCGGCTAGGAAACCTTAAATAAATTTAGAATAAGTAGGGTAAACGAAACTGAAAAATAAAACAAGGCGAACGTAAAAAGGGTTTGTTAGCACGTAATAGCGTCACACTAGCCAAACAGCTAAAAAAAACTTAATTGAACTTAAAACAAGTAAGGCAAACGAAACTGAAAAATAAAACAAGGCGAAAGTAAATAAACTTGAAAAAAGTAGGGAAAATAAAACTAAAAAAAAAAGGCGACCGAAGGAAGATGTGTAAGGTAAAAGGAATGTAGGTAGGGTAAAGTGTGAGATCCGGTATGTAGGTCTTGGTTCGTGTTTAGCGTACCGTAACCGAATTTGGTAAAGAGATCGGTTGGTTGTTTGGTGTATAACCTATTTGGAAAGATGATTGGATTGTTTGTTTGTATGTAACCGATTTTGGTTTTGGTGGCCTGGTATCCGGTAGGTCTGAATAAAAGGTTCCGAAAAACTTGGTGATTTTTGGCTTGCGTGGCCTGGTATCCGGTAGGTCCTAATAAAAGGTTCCGAAAAACTTGGTGATTTTGAGCTTACGTAACCTGATGCGTGATAGAACGCTTTCTAAGAAGTGTTTGGGTACATCAAAGCGCCAAACAGAGGTTAATAGTAGTGTAACGAGGATTTTAGCAGATAAAGCGCCAAACAAGGGTTGATGATATTGTGCTAAAGTTTTCCTTTTTTAATTTATTGAGTTTATATAGACTTTATACACATCGGCGTATAATTCTTGTAAAAACGAAGTGTTAAAGCATAAATAGTTGGTACCGTTACAGCATTCTGCTATAGGTATTTAACGAATACTTATCTCTTTTTCCTAAGTTGTCTGTAGTCAACCGAGTTGGCTACTAATCAGTATCGGTAGGATCCCAAGCCTATAATATTCACGTAAACATAAGGTCTTTGAAGAGTAATCAAGATAATTAGTAGTTGTAATATAAAGTAAGATGAAAATATTCAAGAAAAAGCATCCAGAGGTGTACGTTACAGGTGAGGGCTTATAAGCCCTCGCCCAGAGCATACCACTCTGGAATACCTGCTTCTAAACCACTCCACGCATGAGAGTATAATTTGTAGCATGTCATGTTATCATATACTCTGCAAGAGCATAGCCTGTGACCTGATACGTGATCGTATCATGCTTCAGGAGTGTACCTTACAGCGTAATGTATTGCTACCTAAATATATTATCTATGAAAACATATAATAATATCCATAGCTATAATCTTCAAGAACGGTAAAACAACCTATACTAAGTATGCTACGCTTATGAAAAATACATTTTCCACATAATATCAATATGTTAAGTAACATATATTACGCTTTATGCACGATAGTTTTATTGAATTCATTTTGAATTTCATTCCTTATAATTTATATAAGGTTGTTCTTCATATGTGAAAGAGGTTTATTTGGTTAATAACGCTATAGAAACACGCATATTATATATATTACAAAAGAAAAATTGAAACCTTTTTAAAAGTTCCTCAAATTATTAATCTGTATTTGTAAAAAATTATGATAAATTTATCTTTCCAAAATACTTCAAAAATCACTCGGAAGAAAGCTTGAATAACGTTTTCAGAAACCTATCCGCAAACATTTTATCTGTAAGAAGATAATCTAATGTAAACTTGGTTTCTGTTAGGGCTAGTTCAAGTGAATATTTAAAATATCCATATAACAAATCTTAATTATGATCCATACTGTTGGAATAGCAGTCAAATGCAGTAAAGTCAAATCAACTACACTTTCAGTTTAGTTGATTGTACTGACTGCCAATTGGCTGCAATTTGTGAGACTGTACTGTAAGTACAGTGCAGTAGGTGTCCACTTCAAAGTGGGGCACAGGCCAAAGCATTTGGCCATAAAAATTAGTATGCAGACCGGCTAGCGGTCTGCCGAACTTAAAACTTGCAACTCAACCTCAGAACCAATTTCAATGCAGCACCAGTTACTTCAATGTAATGATCACACTAAATACCCGTGAGTATATAGAAGGTGTCAGAGGGTTTATGTTATCAAGAAGGTAGCAGAGGTGCTGAGTGAACAATATCGCAACCGTGCAAGTAATGATCAAAAGCCGTGAGGCTATTCAGAATATACTGAGACTGAATACTTAGATTGACAACTGAAGAGCTATGAAGGAAATACTATCTATGTGGTGCTGACCGTGTCCTTATATCTTTAATCCTTCATACGCCTTCAGTGCTGGATCATGTTGGATCGAAACATGATCCCAATGATCCTTAGTGCGTAACCCTAACCCTAAGGTTGCTGACATAAGAGATATATCCCCACCTGATGTGTTGGACATCAGGTTCTTAGTGGCTTAGCCCCATACTAGCCTGTGTTCTGACCCTCCGATGTTCTTGGGTCATAACATTCGACCACAGTGATTCGAATCGACGACATTGCAACGAAAGGCCTGTATCTATATACTGGAATACCAACACATACACTATTATAAATTGTTGGTCAAATCGTTGAATTATTGTTATAATAGATGTAAATTGATACGTGTAAGCTATATTTCATATTGTTTAAGATTTGCTATAATAGATATTTTCTTTCTACTTTATACCCAAAAATATTCAATTTCTCACTTATTACTAACTTCATTACCGTTGCTTATAAAATGGGTTTCCATAAAACTTATCACTGTTGGAACAGTAGTTAATTGTAATATAGTTAGTTAACTATAGTATCAAGTAAGTTGACTATATTGACTGCAAGTTAAGTGTATTATTTTGTGGGTTAATCGTATTCACTGTAAAGTCGAGTATAGTATGCGCCTACTTCAACAGGCTAATTAATTGGCGATACAAATCAGTGAGCAAACCAGCTAGCGATCTGCCAAACTTAGAACAATATATCCACCACTTAACCACACAATGCTACTGTTATTTCAACTATAATTCAAATCGAAAACGTTACAAAGTCTAAAGGCCTATAATTGGCAAGGCCTATCAACACTGATCAGTATTGATTAGTTCAATCACAAATAGATTACGTAAAAAAGGCTTTTTTCCAGTTACGCTTTATATATTAAAGTAGAGGAAAAACTCTTTCGAAAGTCCTCTATTAACTGTATTGATATTTACGGCAGTAAGTATAAAAGACTTTTAGGTTCTATTGGTTTTCACTATAATTTGAAAATTCCGAAGGTATTATGTTTACATATATTGATGAATATTTGTTGAACAATATTGAAAAACTTCAAGAGTAACAATTAACGTCTCAAATCATTAAGAAAATAATCACCAAGTTCCTAAGTTTTCTACAGTTGGAAAACAGCTAAATTGATATTACTATTGCTGCAAATCGTTAAGTTCAAAACTCCTACAATAAACAACGACTTCCTTAAAAAAAAAAACTTTAACTTTACCTTTTATGCCTATTTTTCTCTTTACGCCAATTTTTCTTCCCTTACATCACAAAATTATTAATTTGACATGTCAACAAACACGTTAAAATCGCTACTCAAAGCGAAAATACCAATAATCACCAAGTCTCGCTAAAAAAAAGCCAAGTTACACGAGCTCACACCAAAATCAGATACTCTTGCTCAAAGCGTTAAGTTTTCTTGCCTTACTCACCAAGTTCCGTCACCCAAACCACTAAGCTAAGATGGCACCCAGTCAAGGATTAATGAGGGAAATTAAAGCTTTCGGAACTATCTTTCTCAAGAATTAAGATAAAGATTTTTTTATTGAGAACGTTGATAAGACCTTGACTTTAGTATAATTGACTAATTAAATTGGTTAGTATATTCTCGACACGAATATCAGTGAAGACTTTGGTCGTCGCATATACGCCTTGCAGGACTTTCATAAACTCTTTGATGATGAAATAATTAACATGTAAAATATGATTCAATGTATAGTTAAAATTAAATGAAAGACAAAAGTTGAACAACTATGAATTTAAGTCCTAGAAAAGATTTTATTATGACAAGAAAAAAAATCCTTTTTAATTGACTTAACTTAAAAACTGCTTTTAAAATCCTCTACCTTAAAATCTTTAATTTAAAAACTTAGGAGTAAAAAAGAAGCGTATTAAAGATTATTAACGCCCTTATATACTTTGTAGGGGGCTATTGCCCACTAATCACTAGTTAAGTTAAACCTTTAAATCCATTAACACTATTTTTTATACGCTAATAATTAGGAACCTGTTAATCTGCTCGCTAGTTCAACACCAGCCCGCAATAACACGGAATACGCTCTTAGTAGAGACTGAGTATATAAAACAGCGGCTACTAACACAGTAAAAAGAATTGATGTTGACGCTATTCAATGATTAATTTAGTAAGATCGTCAAGTTCCTTGAATCCTCTCCCAATATCGTCAATCTCTTTAAGGTTTTCCTTAAAATCGTCAAGTTCCTTAAGACAAATATTTCTATGGTATATATACCTATATACATTTTCTTACCATAGGTTATCTCATAGGATTTTATCTTTTAAAATAGTCAACTGGAAATTACACTTATCACCTCGACTTTTAAATTCTAAAGCTTAAATTGACTATTGAAAAAACTATCGACAAGTAGGACAACTATCGTAAACTTTCTCCCAAACCTGTCAAAATAATCAATATTAAATATCAATTCCTTACGTATTTTGATAAGATTTGGAATTATATAATAAAGTATAATAGTAAATTTTATAATCCTTTTGATACGAAGATAATATTTTTGAATATTTGTAAGTAAATTGAGGTATCACCTCAAGGTTTCCACTTATTATTCCTATCAATCCTTACGGGTTACGACAAATATTATTCACTCACCTTTCTAGCTAAAGTGAAAACTTTCTATGAGATTGAAAATAATAAAAAGAGTAACTACGAATATAAAATCTATCTTATGTAATATTATACGGATTGGATTATGATTAAGTATCAATAATAATAGCTAAGAAGAAAGAGGATGAAATACTAATGTGTGTCCTTGATCAAAAGTTTGACAAGTTAAAGTTGTGCCAACAAGCAATAGAGCAAATATACGTTGTTGAAGTTACATTTAGATAGTAATTAAGGGTAGCTATTATGGGTGTTAACGAGTTTAAATACGTCTTATAATACCTATATATCATTTATATATAAAAAATAGTTGATTACAGTCGTTGTTTACGATTTTAATAGTACGTACGTTACATTTAATTAGTATATACTTTTAAGTTAACAAACTTTACGATTAAGATAACGAATACATTTTGATAACATATTATATCGATTAAAAGTATATAAGGCACACGTATTGAAGATTAGGTTTAAAGTTTTTGGAATGGAAGTTGTACTATCGATAATAACGTGGTTAATACACTTATCTATTTATTAATTGCAAGCATTATTGATGCAATATTGATAAAAATATTTTATTTATAATAATTTTGGGTATTGGTTAATTCGTTTCCTTACGGCTAAGTGTTACAAATAACTGGTAATTTATCATACTTAATACTATATTGCTCTTGAGTGGAACTAATTTAATGATATAGTTTATTTCAATAATGAAGATATTATTAATGATAACGACATATCAAAGAAAGTTACGTTGTATAAGAATATTTTTTTAAATCAAATCAATAATTATCTAACTATACATTTTTATACAGCTTGACTGGTAAGGACCCTTATATTTTCCATGAAGATTAAATACCATACCCTTTACATACCTTTAACCTTTGAAATATTTACTCGGATTATAGGTTTCGAGGAATTATACCAGATATAAGGGCATTATATGACTTAATAGGAGGTTATTTGTAGTATTTGATATTGCGATAGGAGAGTATTATTACTACTTAGATTAATTGTCAATATGCTAGCAAATAAAAAGTTGGTTTTAGCTTGGGCGAATAACCAGAGTTATTAGGATCGACAAGTATACAAATAGTTGTTGTGCCGATTACGTTTTACATTCTAAAGTCCCTTATTCTATTTCTCATTTACTTGGAAAATATGAAAACTTTTAGTGTTAACGTTGACAAGTTGATTAAAAACGGCCGGAGGTTTCCTTTTGTTTTTAAATAGTGATACCTTTGGTTTTATCTTGAAGTGTTGAACGTAACGGTGTTAAATTTTATAAAGTTAAAGATACGTTCATTATATCCAAGTTTTAATTATCTAGTTGTTAATAATTTGTATAAAGTCTTTCAATTCCTAGAGCATTAATATTTAGAATATTTTTTCTTTGAAAATTATTAAAAAGATTTGTCATTATTACTAAACACACGCCCAAATATCTTAAAGGTTTAACTTTAGTTTAAAATAAGATAAGGATTTTCAATGTAAGATTTTGGTTCATGTATTCTACTTGTATAGTAAGTGTTAGTAAGGTCTAAAACCTTTTTTTTTACGTGAAAACAAGGTATTCAGAAGAGTAATCGTTAGATTGGTATTGTAGTATAAAGATAAAGATGCAAAAGAGAAGCATCCAGAAGTGCACGCTACAGGTGAGAGCTTATAAGCTCTCGCTTAGAGCGTACCACTATAGACCGCTCCACGTATTGTCGTTCGGTCTGGTATAGCCATTCCAAAACGATCTATGTATTGCCGTTCGGTTTGGTATGGCTATTTTACACCGATCTATACATAGTGTACTTTGCTTTTTATAAAAGTGTAATCTTTAACGTAATACGTTATCGTGTACTTTGTAAGACTATATCCTGTAATACAGTATACTGTTACTTGCCTTTTTTATACTATCTATAAGGGTATATGGTAATATCTATACAAGCAATCTTTTTTTTCTTCCTTATATATACTTTATACCTATAGCCTAATAGGGATAGTGTATTTATAGTTACGAAGGTCCAAATTAGTAGGTTTTGTAATAACAATGTTGTTACCGTATTAATTGTAAAAGGTTCAAATTAGCAAGTTCGGCTGAGATTAGCAAAGTCTAGCCGAGGTGGTATTTGTAGTTTGGGTTTGGTTGGTATAGTTAAACGGTGGCGATATGATTAGTAAGAGCGCTTTTTGTGACTTCTGACAAGGGTAATTGTATAGGGGTAATTATGTAGGGATGATGATGTAACTACGTGTTAGATTAGTATAAAAAGAAATATCTTTATCGGCCTAAGTAAAACTTTTTTTAAAGGCGCGTAATTTAAGCAGATGTAAATCCCTATTTTAATATAACCTTTGTTTCTATTAAATAAACTCAGCCGTATCTCCACTTAAACTTTGTTCCCTCTGACTCAAATAAGCCGCTTTTATAGGTAGGTAACTTAATTAATACTAATATACTAACGTCTCGTCTTTAAACTGATGCCACGTAAAAACCGCAAGGAGCCGCTTGGCACAAAAACGCCGGCGCGCCGCCGCCACTACCGTTGCCATTGCCGCTGCCGCCCACAGTATCCCTACTACCAACAACAGTAGCAGCTCGCCCTCTTCGGGCATTATCTCTTTCATTGCCGTTACGCCGCCTTCCGCCGCTACATCGCCTAGTCCCGCTACCGTTACGCCATCCAGCCCCACTACCGCTACATCGCCTAGCTATACTACCGTCATGCCGCTCAGCTCCGCCGCCGCCTCGTCCCCTCCCTCCTCCTCCTTTCCTTCAATCTTCCCAAGCTCACAGAGGGAGGAGCGGGGGACTTCCAAGGTTATAAACCTTACTTTTTCCCTACGAGTAAAATCTCTATTACCTGTAAGGCCCCTTTTACGCTGTAAAAGTAACCTAACGTAATTTCTTTAGAGTTCGTATTCCTTAAACACGTCTTTTTATATATCTTTAACTTTTTTTAAATGAAGTATATGAGGCGGACCTAGTTTGTCACCTAGAGCTTCATATTGTTAAGGTACGCCGCGAGGTCTTTTTAAAGTGTAAAGCATTAAAATGACGTATCCGGGTCGGTAATCCCGGCCTGCTAACGGATACGTTTCACGTATCATGTGTCGCGTCCGCGGTCGCGGGTAAGTCCGTTAACGATTGCCACGAAAACAGGGGTGGTTTGGCTTGTTACTACCGTTACGAGCGAATAGACAACTGGTACGCCCCCGTTCCTATGGTTATGAAGCCGTAAACCGAGGCCGTGTTACGCGTCCGCCGGCGTTTTGATAAGTTTTAACCGAACTTGAAAAATTATCCCTAATAAAAATATACCGTTTAAAGCGCTTCGAAAACTAATTATGGCTGGAAATAACCTAAATAAGCCGATGTTAATTAGTAATAAGTATTAACCGGCGGACTAGGGAAATAGTAGTCACCGTCGCCGCTTGGAAACAGAGCTTACGTATATATTATATAAATAAGTTTAATGACATTATGGTACGTTGCTGTTTGAAAGGTGAACCCACACTTACGCCTTTACCTAGGGGTATGACCAATATAGCGCAGGGCTATATCTTAATGAACGTTAATAATGTCGACGGCGATAATAGCGGTAGAGTGAGTATAAAAGGAAAGGGCGATGGGAAGGATGATAGGGATGCGATGACGTCGCCTTTTCCCTTTAATAGTAAATAAATACCCTCAGGCCGGGTCGGTGTATCCGGCTATAGTATAGTATGCTATATAATAATATTATAGCATTTTACAAAATATTGGTTTACAATTAATGTGAGATATATAAAATAGAGGAGGTAATATACTAAAATTGATAAGAAATCATAAGTTGAAATAGGGGTTAAATCGGAGATCGGAACGAATGGCAAAATTAAATGAAAAGAGAAAAGAATGAGAAATTTCGTAAGATCGAGGTGTGTAAAACAAAAAGTGTTCAAATTTTGGATGCGGTGTGAAATAGTAGGGTTAAATAAAGGCAAAACTAGGGATCTATGTAAATATTGTAATATGGTCCGACCTAAATTTGCGAAGATTGGTATAATAATTCATTAGAGTCGTAATACCTTTTTAATAACTTTAATAAACAGTGTACTTATCGAAATAAGTATTTTTAAGGCTTTGTTCGACGGGGCTTTAGTTATTAAATCTGCTGGGTTAGATTTTCTATCGATTTACCTTATTTACTCGATTTCATGGCGTTTATATAACTCGCGTAAAGTTATAATGTCGATTATCAAACGTTTTTCGTTTATAATACTTAATTTAACGAGGTATTTATAAAGCGAAATAAATAGTATATATGATAAAAGGTGAAAAGCGTAAACTAAGGTTAGAAAAAATTATCCGAACCGTTATCGTTATGGTAATGCCCAAATCGAAATTTCCAATTATATTATAGATTTCTAAATCTAAAACTCTTTTCTTAATTGTCTTACATTCGGTAAAGCTTTAATAAATAATATTTCCTCGAAGAATAAAGACGTTTTTGGCCGGTATTTCGCTACTAAGAATTGAGTTAGACTATTTGTGAATTATAATCGCTATTATTAATGAAGGGGACGTTAGTAAAAATGAACAGCTTTATATTACGTATATCTAACAGTATAAATTGTAAACCGCGTTTTAAATCATGAATTTATTACGAAAAACGTTTGTTAAGTGTTTTGTATATATCATACATCGGGTCGGTTTGACGTTATACGGTAACCTAAAGGTTGAATACTGCCTTTAATTGTGTTATAAAAGTAACCTAAACGCCGCGTATACATAGGCATTGATATTTTTCAGATCTTTTTGCGTTTTGTAAAACAACATGGGCAATTTCGTCTAATTATCCCTTTAACGTAAGGCTTAAAGTGTCGTTCCGAAAGATAATAGTGACGTTATTAAAATTGATTACGTATTTTTTCGGTAAATACGTTTTAAGCTTAAATTTTAAGTCGGGTTTTAAAAGTTTTCATTTTTTTCAATATAGAAAACAAGGTGTTATATAGCGTTAAAGTTTCGTCCGTTTGTATACCTATGAGTATAAAGCTCTTTAAACGGTTTATTAATACTACTAAGTAAGGATTCAAGGTAAAATTAATTATTATGAGTCGCTCCTTATAATGCCTTTAATAGGTATCGTACCAGTAAATACCGGCTTCGGTTAATCTATAAAGTGGGTTTAAAATGCGTAAAATTGTCTTAGGCAGGTGGTATTATTTAAGGTTTTAAGGTATATCGGCGTAAATCAATCGTTTAAGCCGCTTTTTCAATTGGGTATATACATATATTATATCTCGAAACTCGATATATAGGTTATATAGTACATTAAGGGAGGCCGCGAGTGTAAAAATCAGTCGATGGCCAACCAGTTATAACGTATATAATTAGTTTATAATGTTTTTTTTTTTGCTTTTATCGTTGTATTTTTCAACGATTAAATGTTGTTTTTTTTGGTAAGTTTTTCCGAATTTTTCCTTAATTTCGTAAACGAGGAGGGTTTGGAAGATTATATGGATGTCGTAAATAAGTAAGTCGAAACGTTTAAAACGAAATATGCCTTAGTTGATTAGAGAAAACATTTTAGTTTAGGTAAATTATACGAAGAAGATACCTAAGGTGGTCATAATACCCTCGCAACGAAGCTTTAAATTAAATTTGCGGTTTACCATTTCCTTTTATATAATAAAGTATGTTTGTGGTAAAGTTCCTGGTACGGTTTTTGATTTTCGAGCTGAGGGAGTGCCTTTAGCGGCGAGGTTTTGGTGAGATTAATATAAATAAGCCGCTTTTATTTAACGTGGTCGGGCTAATATCGTGTTTTAAAGATAAGGCTAAAGCTAAATTTAGCTTAAATTAGTTATTTTGGGTAATATCTTATGGGAGATTTTGTTCGTCCTACGGTTTCAAACCGTTCCTTTTTACCTCTCTCTTATATTCGCGTACTATTATCCAGCGAAACGAATTCATATCGTTTAGTAAGTTAACTAATACATTATAACCTCTAAACCCGTTAAATATTTAAAAGCCAATCCATCCGTTTTTGGTTTTCTAAAACAAAATCTTAAATTATAATAATAAATCCAAAACACCAGTTTCATGTAGGCTATTCCTTATAGTCAACGCACTGGACACATACTTTTTTTCCCGTGAAAGACGTAATACTGCCGTAACATTTGCCATAGCATTAGCTCTTTATATTGTGAACGGTAATTGGGTAAAGTCTATATAAATTCTCAGATAAGTACTAAAAATAAGGAACGTAGAGATAAGTTCACTTAAGCCAAAAGTATTCTTAACAGCGTCAATCTTTTTAAAAGGATTAATTCCTTAAAATTAACACCCTTAAGTTTTTTTTTGATTACATTATATAGACTCTTTCTAGTAATCTGTAATGGCGTTTACACTTTCTAATACCCTATAAAGCTTTTACTATAATTTAATTACATTCGTTGCTGGTTATCCAAACATTAGTACGTTATTTGTTGAAATTAAAAGCCGTACCGACATCGTATGTAATCCAGTCTAAAAGCCCGAAGTAAACTTTCAACTAACAGTTAACTAAAACGTCCTAACAGTCTATAGCGAAAGCGTTTCGTATCAATTTGGCGGCCTGAAATGATATTATCGCGTCGACGGCGTAAACACCCGGTTGGCTATCTAAATATATAATATCAATAATCACTTCGTTATTCAAGTCCACATTGTTTTAAAAGCGGAATTTAAACATTCGTAGGGCCTATAAATGTAACTGGTACTTATAACAAAACTTTTCGATAGCTTTAAATATTTGTTTTACTATATTCGTATAGCTTATGACGTGAAATAGGCGTAAAAGGCGTTTTATAGCCGAGTATCCTAATCGTCGGTATAAAGTCTGTAATACCAGCTAAATTGAGTAAATAGCCTTAATTATACGTGTTTCGAAGAAAAACCATAGGTAACCTAACTTAAGTCAAAGCGGTACGGATACGCCATTTAAGGCGCGAACAAGTAAATTAGTTATATTCGGAACTTTGATTCCGAACTTCTTTATATTAACCAATAAAATTAAAGATAATGTTTTATAGTCTATTATGTAAAAATCAATCGGTCCGAAATGTATATTTATAACGATCGTTTTAAGCGACAATATTTTACTTTTATTCAATAAAACCTTTCGATATTTTCCTATTCGGTTGAACCGAAACTTCGGAAAATTCGCCGCAAACGCATCGAATTACCGCTTTCTAGCCGTCAAAATTTCGGCTACATTAATGGCAGGTATAATGCTATGAAACCTGTTTTCGTATCTGTTAAAAATCGTGAAATGTGACGACATATAAGCGTTAAACACTTGGTTTACATAGATCAAGCCTACAATATATATAAAGGAGGCGTTTTACAAGCCAGCAAAGATACGTTAGACTTTTCTATCGTCGTAAATTCACAAGTATTATAATACTTAGGGTCGAATTTTCCGGATATATATTCGTAATGGCAAGCGTCGAATCCACTATCTATGTTTTCGCACTTTACTACGTATATAGCAAAATGAACTTTTATCTAATCCTTGAAATTATACTCGGCCTAAAATTATCGTTTAATCCGAATTTACTCGTAAACAGTGTGGTTTGTACACCAGTAGCTTACTCTACCATATATGATACACCGCTTTTACAAACCTATAAGGCTTCGTATATCTTTTCGTACGATTACTATAATCTCGATACGTTTCTTCCATTTCTGAACGATCGTTTCTATCCCTTATTACCAAGGTTTTTTTCCTTAATACTTATACTTTAGGCGTTCGTTTTACTTCGGTTAAACCTTAAATTCTCGTTCCAAAACGTGGTAAATAGTCTCAGCGAGGTTTACTTTTGTAATTTGGCTTTTACCTCTAATTTTATCAACTATAAATGCTAATCCGAGGCTCGCCTATCGGCGTATAAAGGTTTTAAACGATGTTCCAAAGCTTATACAAAAGGCATTTAAGTCGTTTTCCAATTTAAAAAGTATAAATGTAAAGGGACTAGGCTGGAGTTATCGCTCAAAGATGGTCGGATTCTGTCTATAAACCTCGATGAAGAAGGGAAGAGAAGTCTCTGTTAGGGAGCAGCTACAGAGCTAATATGGAGCAACCCCCCCCCTCCCCCCCTGAGTCTTGTAACGTGTGGAAGCGTGTCTCTAAGCGGCTTTCTCCCTCCTTCAGAGCATCGTAGAAGCGTATAAAACTACCAGGGTTGGATCCCTGGTAATACTAGCTAGGCACTAGCCTATAATATCACTCCTAAAGATACCCCCCCCCCCCTTTTGTGGCAAATATGAAAGAGGGAAAACGTGTCTTTTAGAACGTCGCAGTGTTATGTGGAAGATGTTAGGCCTATGTAAAAAGTGTTAGGCTGTGTTAGGCCGAACGTTACGTGGAAGGTGCCTTAATGCCTTCTCTATAGATAATCTCTAAACTTTAGTTTTAAAATAAAAGTTTTCCTTTTTTAATCTTTCACCTTTTAACCTTTAATCTTTTTGTGTAGTATTAGTAATTTTAGCTTTTAGTATAATACTAAACCTTTTACCCTCTTTTATGTAGTACTATTATTATTTCCTTCTATTATTAGAATTGTAGTACTAGGTTTTACGAGAAATTCCCAACTTATTATTGAGGTGAATAAAGTTATTAGATGTTGGAATAGTATTACATGCAGTGTAGTAGGTTAAATTTACTGTAAGTAAAATTGACTGTACTGCAATTGTATTTCTTTGTGGCAACTTACCGCATTGGGTAATAGTCGAGTGCAGTATGCTGCACTTCACTCTAGGGCACGAGCCAAGCAATCGGCTATACAAATTATAGTGAAGACCAGCTAGCGGTCTGCCAAAACTATAATAATACATTTATTATCTGACCACGCAATACTACTGTTACTTTGACCAATAGAATCGACAACGTTGTAACGTCTAAGGCCTACCAACACTAATTAGTGCTTGCTTACTAGGTTAAGCACAGATAAGTTAAGTAGAAGAATAATCACTTTCCGGTTGTTACGTTTTGTAGCTATGACTGTTAAGGTAGAGGAAAGATTTTTGCGAGGAGACTTTATTAGGACTACGTTAGTCCTCAACGGCAGGAAAACAAAGAAGATTTCTTGGGTTAAGTTTGTCTTTAACGGCAATCTGAAAGTAAACAACGGTATCGTTACTTAAAAATACCAAAAAGTCTTTATTAATCCTTTTTAAACAAAAACGTTGTGATTAATTGTTAAAAGTCTCAAAGTTCGGTAAGTTGGCAAACATCTAAGTCAATACTACTGCGGGTACTACTACTGTAAGAAACACGACTAAGTCTCTACGCCAAATAACAAATAACCTTCGTCCTTTACCACCAACAACGACCTCCGACCTTACCCTTTATACTAAACCTTTAACCTAATTTACTCTTTTCACCACTTACGCTACGCCGATCTTCAAGTTCGCTGCTTTAAGCGAAAACACCACGCCGCGCTAAGAAAGCCACGTCATCCGACCTTACACCAAGTTACTAAGTCGCTAAGTTTCTATGCGACCCTATGTCAAAACACCAAGTCCCTACGCCTAAAATTATAAGTCCTTCGCTACATACGTTCCACTAAGCCCCACATCGCCCTATACCTAGAAAAAGAACATACCCTAAAGATTTAAAGGGGAATTAACGACTTCGAAACCGCCTTTACAATATTTTATAACGAAAACCTTTAGGCGTCGGATTTAAATGAAGAATTTACAGAGGAATACCTAACTAATTTAGTCGGAAGCTTTATCGTTAAGTACACTACTAGCTACGATATTAACCGCAATTTTAACAGATATCGCGAGTTCTTTAACGACTGGACAATTAATATTTGAAAAACAATCCAAAAAGTAGTTAAGTTAAAATTTAGGTCCGAATTAGAAAAACGAAGGATATTCGTTTAGGTATAGAGTACTATAACGTTAGTCTAAGCCCTTTTTATTTAACTTAACTTAACAAATACTATTATAACTTACGGTTAAAAGGGAAAGCTATTAAAAAACCTTATCGCTTTTATATACGATTAAGGGGACCCTTAACTTACCCTTAACCAAGTTAAACCTTTTTACACGTTAACGATAAGGAACCTGTTGATTTGCTCAGTGATTTAGTACCCCTATATGATAACGTGAAGTATGCTTTTAGCGGCGGTAAAGCACGTAAATTAAAATTCATTAACAGGGTTAAAAGTATTTATATTGACGCCTTATATTAGTTAATTAAATAAGATCGCCAGGCTTTTTAAAACTTTTAAATACCTATTGCCTATTAGTAATCAAATCACGAAAACCCTTAAAAACCTTTTCCCTTTAAATATACCTACGTGCGCGAGCTAATTACAGGTTCTATTATAGGGCTTTACCCCTCAAACTAGGCGATTGGTAACTACATTTAATACCGTGTCTCGGAACTTTTAAGGTTCAAACCGCTAGTAAATACCACCTAAGCCTGAGATAACTATCGCGACCTTCTTTTAAGACATGTTAGGATAATTAATATTAACTATAAGTTGATAACAGACTTCTCTAAGATTTGAAATAATACAAATAAATATAACGGGAAGCTTTACAACCTTTTAGATACTAAAATGATTCCTTTTCTAAATAAATGTAAGTAAATAGAGGTCTCACCTTTTGGTTTTTACTTACTATTCCCCGGAATCCTTATAAGCTATGTCAAAGACTACTACTTAACTTTCCTGACGAGCGCCATTACGTTTTGAGAGATTTATGATAGTATAAAAGGTTACTTATAATACAACGTTTACCTCACGTAATACCATATAAACCAGGTCATCATGTATCAAGCTATAATAATGGCAAAGAAAAAAAAGGAGGAATTATTAATATATGTTTTTGATTAGATGTTTAACAAGCTAATAATGTATTAAAAGGCAATGAGGAAGGCCTACGTTAGTGAAGGTATACTTTGAAAGCAGATACGAATAGCAGTTACGAGTGTTAGCGAGTTCGAATACGCCTTATAACGCCCAGATACTACTTGCGAAGGTTTTTTTAGCTAGTTGCGCTCCTCTTTTGCGACCGTCATAATACGTATACCAAATTTGCTCGGTATGTATTCCTAAGCCGGCAACTTCTTTAACGTGGATAAGGAAGATCTTGCGGTGGTTAATTACGTAGATCGTAAGTACGGGCGTTGATAACGCCTAAGGTTAAGTCTATCAACCTCGGCCCTAGACTGGAGGTAATAACTATGCTGGCTCTAATAATATTCAAGCGGACTTATAAAGCTTACGTATTATCGTGGTGATAATAACAAGAGATGTTGTATTTGCGATAAGGCTAGATGTTGGTTAACTCGGCACCTCCCTTCCGAGCATAATAATGGAAAAGAAACGTATTACGTTTAGTATTTTACTACTTCGAAATAAAATTATTTAGATTAAGTAATAAATTTTAAAGCCGATAAAGCAATTAACTTCACTCACGCTTTTAAAAAAAAATAAGTTATACGAAGATGTTACTCTTAGTTCGGCGGCTTAGTAACTAGCCGACCATGCCTTTTTATACCACTTAGGTGGTAAAAACCCTTCCTTTTTCCCTAATTATACCCCTAACTCTTTATATACCTTTAACCTTCGAATTAGTTACGCGGATTATACGTTTCAAGGTAGTATGCCAGATATTGGAGCGGTAAGGTATTTAACAGGAGGTTCTTCGTGCGAAGAGGAAGTATTATAGCTATTAAGATTGATTGTTACGATGTAGGTAAGGCTAAAGTTGGCTTTATCTAAGGCGATTAACTATTATTACTAGAAATAACGGTAATTAAAACTATTGTGAAAATAATTACGTTTTATGTCCTTAAGTCCCCTGCTCCTTTTTTATTTTGTTTGGAAAATATAAAAACCTTTGGTGTTTACATGGATGTTAACGTAAACGAGCTAGTTAAAAACGGCTGAAGGTTTTTCCTCGCCTTTAAGTAGGGATACTAATATTTTTATCTTTAAGGTCCGAAAGTAGTAGTTTTCAACCTAATGGAGCCAGAGATAAAATAACTATACCGGCGTTTCAATTACCTAGCTGTTGATAAACTATACAAATTACTAGAGTTCGTGGGATATAACGATATAGAATGATTTACCTTAAAAGCTATTAAAAGGCTTTGCTATTACTACTAAACGTACGTTTAAGCCCCCCGGAGATTTAAGTTTATATTAAATAATGATAAAGGCTTTAACTGCAGGATCTTTATTAATGTGTTTTACTTGACTAATAAGCCTGTTTTTTACGTCGTTAACTCCATAACCTCTTTTCATGGAGTTAAGTTTCTAAAGTTCTTTTCAGTAGAGAATACATAGGAAACGTTAAAAATGCTATGGATTGACACGTATTTGGGTCTACTTAATGTCATCGTTTACGATACCGGTACTAAATTTGTAGCGGCAAATTTGTAGAAAGATGCTAAGATAATAAGTATCTAGTGTAAGCAGGTATCTGTAAAAGCTCACTAAAGTATTGAAAAGGTTAAAGGAGTATACGACCTACTTCACTAAGCGTATAGTATCCTCACATTGGAAATTGAAAGCTTTACGGATCCGGAGGTACGCCAATAAATGGCAGTAAAAATATTTAATGACACTGTAGGCTTTGACGGTTTAATGTTAAAGTTTTTATATTTTAAGGCGTACCTACGCCTGACGTGTTATTACTTAAGGAACCAACTGCAGACCATGGAACAGGTCAGCGGTCAGCTGCGCTATCAGAAGCTTGATGTCCAACACATCAAGTGGTGATATCTCTTATGTAAGGACCCAGGGTTAGGGTTGGGACCGCAAGGACTGAAGAGCGGTCCAGTCGATACTATATAGAACCGCAGAAAGCGACCAGCGACTTTAACGGTCCAGTACTGAAGATGGTATGAAGGCTATAAGATATAAGGACACGGCCATCACCATATAGATATTATTTCCTTCATAGCTCTTCAGTTGTTAATCTAAGTATTCAGTCTACACACCTGAATAGCCTAACAGCTAGTGATCATTTTGCAGCACGAACAAACATCTTCTTGATATTACACCTTTGTTACCTCTATTACCTTACTGCTAACATAAACCCCCTGAGACCTTCTATTTACTCACGGGTATTTAGTATTATCATTACATGATGAGTGAATCTACGCCCTTGGTAAGTACTTAAAAGCGTGTTGCGGCATATAGTAAAGCCTTAAGGGAATTACTAAGAGAATCGGCACGCCGCCAGATTAGAAACGCCTTTAACACCAAAAACGGTTTTTTATCGATCGAAGTATTTGCTTTACCGTTGTAAAAAAAAGTCCTCTTGTGAAGGATACCAGGCAAATAGGAAGTGTTATACAATATATTAAGTATTATAAACTTTAAGGTAGTTATTAAAACTATTAACAGCCTTATATCCTTTCGAACCACTTAGATTAAGCCTTATATTAGGGGTATTGAAGATGAATACTGTTAAGCTTTTTAATTAAAGCGACCGAGTTAATACGAACCTTTTTCACCCGTTATTAACAAGTTGATAAAACGCTGCCGATGTAGGCAACCTCCAGGAAAAAAGGGAAACGTTGAAGAGGAGGAATATATACTGGGCCGAATTTATAACACTATTTGAATAATTAGAAAAGAAAAGAATAACGATAACTTGGTAGTAAAGCTTAATGTACAAGGGATTATTAATATTTTCGGCAAACCTTTTAAAGAAAGCCACAAGGTTGAAATCGACGGCTAATTAATTGAGATATTATATAATTTATATTAAAAGCTGACTTTAACTTTTAAGACTTAAACGGTACGATTTTTAAGTCAAGGCTTTTTTACAAGTTTAAGGGTAAGATTACGAGGTGGCCTTGCGAAAAGTTATTACTAATCGCTTAAGGATACGGCAATAAAGGTAAAGATTAGATCAATAGGTAGTTGTTAACGATTTGAAAAATCAGTTAACGTTTGGTAGTTAACCTAATAGTAAGTTTATTAATTAGGTTTAAAAGAAAGTTTATACTTAAAAGTCGTGATATCACGTAAGCCTGTACATATTTAGTAATGGATTTGTAAAGGATTGATACTAAAACTACCGTAGGAGTTACGTGCTATCTACCTTTTAGAAATAGTTATACGGTATATTAAACCATTATATAAACTAGTTGAAACATATATTTATTAGTTTTTATCCTATTAATAGTACTTTAAATCCCATTTGGCGTCAAAGTTTTTAATATACGATCCGTGTTTATTGGTAATGTAAAAGAAGGACTTCGGTATAGTAGGCATATAAATTAACAATACTGCTGGTAAGGTTTAAGTACTTTTTCACGTATAACAAAGCAAGTAGAAGAGTAATCAAAAGATGGTTGGTATTGTAGTAAAGTTAGTTAAGATGTATAATCAAGAAGAAGTATCTAGAAGTGTACGTTACAGATGAGGGCTTATAAGCCCTTGCCCAAAGCGTACCACTCTAGAATACCTGCTTTTAGACCGCTCCACGCATGAGAGTATAATCTGCAGCGTGTCATGTTATCATATACTCTGCAAGAGTATAGCCTGTAACATGACACGTGATCATATACTTTGCAAGAGTACAGCCTATAGCATGACACGTAATCGTGTTATGCTTCAGGAGTGTACCTTACAGCTTAATGTACTGCTACCTAAATATTCTATCTATGAAGATATATAATAGTATCTACAGATACCCTTTTCATCGGAACGGCTGGTTTTGTAACTTTGAAATAATAAGTGATCGAGGACTTTAAATTCTAAAATTGTAAGCCGATGATAACGTTGACCGAAAATTACTAATTTGACTTTAATAAATCGGTAATCCGTATGTTTGGTGTTGATACCGGATTAAGCTTTCGCTAAAAGGGTTAGAACGTTATTTTTATTATAATAGATAAAATTAATAAGGCTAGAGCTTAACGATACTTGAAATAACGTATATGGGGTAACTATATTATTACTTTATATTAACGGGAAACCTTTTACAATTTATCTATTACCGTATAAGTATAAATACAAACGGATGAGGACTTTAATTAATTAAATAAAAGGTTAGAGTGGCAAATGCGAAACCGCGACCGCGAAATTAATATAGTGTTAATCGATCTTTCAAAAGCTAAGTTAATGATTTTCACAGACAGATTATTTGCAAATAACACCGACTTTTCTTTATCGATCGGCTTCCTAATAATTTTCGTTAATAAAGATAGGTAAAAGAATGAGTTTAATATTATCGGTATTTTAATTTACTTAATCTTCGTTAAGTGTAAAAGGATTATACGAAGTATACTGTTTTAGGAGTTTTACGATATAATGGTGTGCTTTAATGTGGGTATAACACTGTGAGAAACATTGAATCACATTATCAGGTAGTTACGGATTCCTCCTATCTCAGTGGTAATTTGTACCAACTTAAAAATCTTTTTTAAATGCTTTTTAAAGCTTGGAACTACTAGTACAAAGTATCTAATAATCGACGTAATAGTATTCCGTAAAGTTTACGAAGGGAGGGAAATCGTGGAGTTTCAATAAATCGATGGCAATGATAACCCTGCTAACTCTATGACGAAAGTATTACCAAATGAAGCCCTAAAAAGGTTTATAAATAGTAATAGATTGATTATACGTATCGAAAGATACATAAAGAGGCCGCCTAGAAAGTTATGTAATGGCGGACAGAGATAGGTTGGCAGACTGGAAGACTACAAGGGGATTAATGATAGTATTCTGTTTAATTGACACAGTTAAAGTGGCGAAAAAACTTTTTGTAGGAGTTGATAAACTCGGACCTCGGAGCGACGGAGTGATTGAGGCCAAATAGAGTTAATTTGTATGTAATTGGATGCAATGCAGTATAGAGGTTGATTGAAATTGATAGGGGTCTGGCCAGTTGACGAGGAGGCAATTCAGTGGTAACCGGAAAGGATTGGTTAGTCATACTGGCGTACGCGTACAAATTAAAAAGTCGTTAGTGTTGGAATAGTATTATATGCAATGCCATAAGTCAACTTTACAGAAAGTAAGGTTGAATATACTGCAAATTTATTGCTTTTTGCAAACTTAACGCATTGTGTGTAAGTCGAGTGCAGTACTCTTTACTTCACTCTAGGGTATAGGCTAAGCAATTGGCCATACAAATTACAGTGTAGACCGGCTAGCGGTCTGCCAAACCTAGAACAATACATCCACCATCTGACCACACAATACTACTATTACTTCGACCAATCGAATCGACAACATTACAACATCTAAGGCCTACCAATATTAGAGATATAACTTATATATTTCGGAGCTATTTGGTCTTTATTAACGAGTATAAAATTCCTGTCCCTATGGGTTATCGATACATATGCCGATGGGACGCGGGAGTAGACGTGTTTCAAGTGTATTTATAAGATGGCGTATAATTTTAGGAAATTTTTCTAAGGAACAAAGGGCAAGTCATCTCGATAGCTACGAGAGAGTTATTAATAAGCGTTTAAATACTGGTGTTTGGTGTTGTTTTTGTTTCGTTAGGGCTATAAGTCGTAGCTTTGGCTATTTTTACACGCCCTTAGACTTGAATCTGGATATGAATAAGGCTATGGAGGAATTTTCTAAAGCGTATTTGGCGTTTGACTTTTAAGACTGAGGTAATGACGAATTTTATAAGCCGTTTTATAAGTGTTAACAAGCGGCTAAAAGACGTGTAAACCTAGGTGATTGTCGTAGAGAAAGCTATAAAAGTACGTCATGTTACGTAATGTAAGGTTGACACCCGAGGTGAGGCGAGTTTTATCCCCGTTACTCCCGTATATTCTGGGGGCCTAAGGGCTGTGTATCTAATAAATGAAAAATGTAGTACTTCAGTAGGTTCCCCGTAATAAAGATAAAACTTAGAAAACACGGCTAACGAGTATCTAAGGAACGTTATTAGAAGAAATATAAAAGTTAGTTAAGGTTTCGGAGGGTATCAATGCTAATTTGTGTCGTATGGATGTCAAATTAAACAATCTTTTCGGAATGGGTAAGAAATTACTAAGTAAGGAATTAGATTAGGAGTTTAAGGATATATTCGAGTAGGCTTGGTCGTTATCATTCACTTCCGTTTTTGTTAATATTAATACGTTTACTTGTTACCCGTTTGTTAATATCTTATACGTTATTTTAATTCGTAAAGTAAAATGTAAATGTTAGGCCTATTTATGGGTTAGGCGTAAAAGGCTATCGTTATTTTTAGCTAATTTGTAACGCGATTCGAAGGTATTAAGTATTACGGTATTAAAAAGGTTTAAAAACGACTTTTACGTTAGGTATATATAACCCACCTATTTGATTAAAACTTTCCGTTTCAGTTAGTTATAAAGTCGAGTACGTTCGACTTAGGGTTCATTACAGGCCTGTGATATATTTTCGACTCAGTATTTCGGTTTTATTCTATTGTCGTCGTTAATAATATTTATGTCTTTTAGTTCAAAGTTTTCAATTTGCTAGCTTGAAAGCTGGTTCAAAACGGTGCGTATAAGTTAATTTATATGAAATCGGGGTTACTTCCTGCTAGGTATGTCGAGTTCAATAATATGGGAGTCGATTATACGCGTTACGCGGTATTTTTCGTAAAGCTAGTTCGATTTTTTTTAAAAAATTCGTTTAGCTTATGGTTTTTAAGGAAAAGTTAAACTTCATCGCTAATTCGAAAGCATTTTAAAGGGGAGCGTTACTTATTGACGCCTTTTTTTTATACGTTGTTACGTAGTCGCTATTTCGGTTTATACGAATTTCGTAGCTTCGAGGATCCGTTAAATAAAGTTTTTAGCCTTCGCGTGTAATATCATAGTCGGAATGGGAAAACGTTGTACTAGTTATATAAGATCGACGTCATAACCGTATATTATGAAAAACGGATTAATACTCATAATAGTCGTATTCTTATTATGTATATTTAGTTTGTAGTAGGGTAATAAACGGCTTTAGTCGAGTTGGATATGAACAACAAAGGAACGTAAATACATTAAGACTTTTTAATTTACGCTATCGGTCACATCGTTGGTTTCGAGGTGAAAATAAGTGTTTAAATGTTGTTTAACCCCAGTTTCGTTAAAAATTCGTTTTTGAAACCTACCGGTTCAATTTGAACTACGATCGTTAATAAACGTACGCAGAAACCTATAAAATCGCTAATAGTAATTCAAAAACTGTTTCGTATAAGCTTCGACGTTTATAGTAGTTATAAACTCGAGGGTAAAGGCTTTATTTAGGCGGTTTGTAATGATTATAAGGTAACGTGGGTCATTAATATATTTTTAAGTTAAGTTGATAATAAAATCCATAAAAAACTTGTTTTAAAGTCGTTCAAAAACCGGAAGGGGTTTAAGAAGTCTTTTTTGACGGTATTTTTAATAGGTTATACGCTTACTAACGTCGGAATTACGGTAAAAACGATAGACCACGCGATATAAGCCGGGATAAAAGTACGTTTTGAAAAGAATAGTAATAGTAACGTTGCGGCTTATGTGGTTGGTAAAAAGTAAATTATGGATAATTTAAATTAAAGTAACAGTGAGAGGTTCGTACATCAGTATCTAAATTCAGTTGCGAAACCGTTCAATTCATCGTCGTTTACTTAGTATTCAGAAATCAAAACCTTTAACTTATAGTTGATGGTGGAATGAATATCTGTTAGAAAGTGTCGGTCACCTATATATACTGCGTGTACCAGTCTGAGGTAAGTAATATTATATGTTATAACAGCATTTAATGGTTTTAAAGGTTAAAGTTAATCAAAATTTTACGGTTCTTTGGGATTAATTCGTTAGCGACCGTTAACCAGGAGACATGTATACGTGGAAGCGGTTCTAGAACAGATTCTTCGGGACGTAATAATCGAAATTTTCGACTTAGGTACCGTAAATCGGAAAAGCCTTGAGGGATATTTTGGTTTCATCATAATAATGTATCGGGTCGCATATAGTTTGTTATTTTAATATATACTAACCAAAAACGAAATTACGAAAAGCTATCATGTACATACAAAATATTTTAAGATTTTATAATTTGTCAAAATCGTAAACAAATGTACCGTACCCTAGAATTCCGCGTTCCAGAATTTTAAATAGCTTATAATTCCAAGTAACTTTACATTATAGATTTTTTAATTATATTTAGTAGGAGATAGGTGACAGGAATAGTTCCTTATTAGGCGTGGGTTACTGTAGTTATAACATTGCAGAAGATAGCCTCCTAAGGCCTAACCGAAATAGTCGGTTTTAGTAAAGGTGTCGCGATTAGGATTTTATTAGGTAAGTATAGGTTCGGAAAGAAAGTTGAGTTTAAATCGCTTGAAAATAGCTTTTTTGTTCGATTCCTAACAAAACAGGGTATCATTACGCGTAATCCGAAATAGTGGTTTAATAATTATCGAGTAGTCTCGAATGAAATATCAGTAAAAATTCACGAAAATAAGGAAGTTACGTACTTTTAAAACCGACGTAGAAGCCGCCTATTTCCGGATAATGCGTAGCTTTTCTAGGTTTATACGTATACCGAAGTTTGTTTCGATGACGAATACCAGGAATTGAGTCTTTTAAACGTCGAATTCGTATTTAGAGATATTTAAGTTAAATTCCGCGGCGTTCAAAACGTTAAAAATTTATTTAACTTTAGCCATATAATCGTAGAGCGTGTCTTTAGAGTAAACGAGAATATTTTCGTGGTAAGCGAAACAAAAAATATCAAGAAAAGAGCGTAGAGAATTATTGATGTATCTTTAAAAGGTAGCGGAGGCGTTAAAGAGGCTGAAAAGGGTAATAAGGTATTCGAAATGTCCGAAACATATACGAAATATAGTTTACCATTCGTTTCCCTCCTTAATACGGAATTCATAAAAAGTGGTTTTAATATCTAATTTGGTAAATTATTTAGTTTGTTAAATGTTTGCGAACTTTTTTTAATAAGAATAAGCGAGTAATAATCCCTTTTCATAATGATATTAAGCCGGCGGTAGTCGATATAAAAATGTAGCTTTTTTTTAGGGGTTTTAACGAAAATTATTGGGGTACCCATTAAAAGCTGCTCGTACGAATATAGCCCTAGTAGAGTAATTAGGTTAAGGTTTGCCTAAAATAACGTTATATTGTACAAAAGAGACGATATAAGTTTATATCCGGTGATGGTATTTATTGAAGTCAATATTTAAAAAGGTTATAAAGGAAATAAGTCATAAAAGAAAGCTGGGTACGTGGTACATAGTTTGGCCGAGTCATCGTAAGTGAATAAAAAGGCGCGGTAACTTTAAGCGATCGGTAAGTTTCTTATTCATAGTATTATAATATTTACAATCAATGTTTATATAAGCGTGGAAAAAACAAATAAAATTGTAAAGTAAATTTACTATAAACAGGGAGTTGTTTAAAATCTGGAATGAGTTACCGAGTCGAATTAAAGGTTTATTAACTTTTATACACGATTATGTTAAAAAGTTACGTTTTTCCTTTTTCGAGGTCGATAAAATCATCGGCCGAAGTAAAATGGATACTTATAACATCCCTAGCGTTTAAGCCGTTTGGACTTTGCGTCGAATCCCACGGGTAGGTAGGGATATGATAGTTGTTTGCATTA
The DNA here is from genome assembly GCA_038502455.1 of Anisogramma anomala. Taxonomy (NCBI): domain Eukaryota; kingdom Fungi; phylum Ascomycota; class Sordariomycetes; order Diaporthales; family Gnomoniaceae; genus Anisogramma; species Anisogramma anomala. The sequence continues at coordinate 9,545,873 of JASMMZ010000010.1, read as the reverse complement.
TAACGCAAGTATAACCCGAGGTTTTTTCAACGGAAAAGTTTTAAATAGTTAACCTAAGCGGCGCGCCGTTTAAAAGCGGCTCGGAAAGCATTTACGACAGTAATAATAATATCACTTTAGTTATCCCGAACGGGTGTATCGCTGCTGTTGTTTTTATTACAGGAGGTGTTTCTAATAGTAGCAGTACTAACATCGCTGTAACAAGTACAGAGATAATAAAGGCGTCCATCAATAAGTTAGATGCGAGCGACTAATTAGTTATAGTTTTCGTGTTTGTTGAAGGGAAGCAATTTATTAATAAGTATATCGTTAATCACTTTTTTTAAGATAGCGAGTTTAGCGGTAGATATCTAGGTTATGTCGCTAGCTTTTGCGAGTAAAGCCTTTTAAGTGCTAAAGAAAACGTTAAATCGTTTACGAGTCTTTTACTTTACATTTGTAAGCCGAGTGATAGTGGTTTTAGTCGCGTTAGAATCGTAGTAATAAGCGTGAAGTAAAGTTATAAAGGCGTTAGAATCGTTAGTATCGCCGTCGCTTCCGCGGGCATAATAATATTTTATAGCAGTTTTCGCAGGGCCCTTCAATTATTGAAAAAGTGAGTAGAAACGATTTTTTGATACCGATAAACTTTCAATTTCGACGTAATTTACATATTATCGTAGCTTTTTATATAGGAAACCGTGGATTAATACCGGAAAACATAACCGGCTAATTAAGAGCTTTACATCTAGGTTGTTTACTTCCATTGAAAGGGGCGTTAGTATTATAGTCGAAGTTGAAGGGGTTTAAGTTTTTGTTATTTAAGGAATTAATGCGGTTCCGGGTAAAAAGCGATACAACGGTAGCATCGTTTGTAACGTACGTGGGGAAATACCTTAAAGAGGAAGTTGTTCCGAGGACGTAGGTGTGCCGGTAACTTCGAGCTGTTGAATTATATTCGTTATGGCGTTTAGGGTATCAGTATTCCTTTATTTTAAGTGTAGAGTGTATTTTCAAACGGCTTGATTTCACTCGATAAGTTTCATATGTAGGGCGTTGGTAAAACGTTCGAGTTAAGCCGTAAGATAATCGTATTAAGCCTTTAAGGCGTTTTGGAGATGCTTTTTAACGCGCGCAACGAGGAATTTTTTTAGGACCTGGGGGTCCAGATTTGGTAGGTCGAAGGATAAAGACATGGTCTAAGGTTATAGCTGTTATTAAGCAGCTAAGATACTATCGGGAAGGAATCTAGGTTTATATATAAAGGGATTAGGCTAGTTTTATCACTTAAAGGTGGTCGGATTCTATCTATAAACCTCGATAAAAAAGTGAAGAGAAGTACCTATTAGGGAGCAGCTATAGAGCTAAGATGGAGTACCCCCCCTCCCCTCCGGTCACGTGACGGGTGGAAGCGTGTCCCCAAGTGGCTTCCTCCCTGTTCCAAAGCATTGCAGGAGTGTTTAGAACTACTAGGGTTGAATCTCTAGTAGTACTAGCCAGGTATTAGCCTGTAACAGTAAAGTCGAAATCCAGGTTTCCGCGATAGGCTTATATTACTACTTGGATAAATAATTTGTCACCTTTATATTCCGGTTTAAGGGTTGCCTAGTATTTCCGAAACTTAGCTAATAAGATTATAAGGATTTCTTGTACATTTTTATCAGGGTTTTCCTACCAATTCTTTATAGATTTCCAGGTTATAACAGTATAATCCCTATCATAAAGTTCGTAATTAATCTTTATATCGAGGTGAGATTTTAGGCGGTTATAATACTTCGCGAATATATTTACCTATATAAAGTAGTATATATACCATTTCTTAACTTATCCAAAAAAATATAACCGGTAAAACAATATGGAATTAGAATAGATTAATATTTAATCTTTTATACTTGTTAAGTATAACGCGTATTTTATTGTTAAATAAATCGTACGACTCGCCACTGTAATTGTCATCCATATCCTACAACTTAACAAAGTTACTTAGCTTTATAAAGTCGCTCCTATCCGTAGGAAAGCGGTGCGATAAAAGGTCGCAATTAGGTTCGTAGTTTACGTGCATTGGTCTATAAGGCACGTATTAGAGTTTTACGCTACTCGTTAATCTCTAGATCGGGTTGGTTTTTATGTTTTAGCCGATCCTTTGTTAATCAATCAGGTTGTTTTCGGTATTTCGGCCGCTTTCATTATGGCCGAACGGGTTATTTTTAGTATTCGGGAAATGGTTTGGTATTCGGTTTTATTTTACGACGTATACTGATATAAAGGTATATTGTATTTACGTAGTGAATAAGAATTGTAGTTGTTTTCTCCCTCGTAACCTTTATCCTTAGCTTAAGGTATAGGTATAAAATTAGGTCGTTTTAAGCCTCCTTTCTGTCGTTTTAACAAAAGTCTCTTTTATTTTGTAAGGTAACATCCCTTCACAAATTCCGTTACGTACAAATTTTTATCCTCCTAATCTGTTATGTCGATAAGTTATCTTATTTCGAATAGGGCTTTAAAAAAACGGCCATTCCTACCCCCTAGGGTATTTATACCTCTAATTTGTAATTGGATCCGCAAAGATTTAGTAATAGTAGGATTTATTATTTATTATATACCTAATGTCACACAAGGATCTATTTATAGAAATTATCTAGTAAGTTATGTCTTTAGGCTTTCTCCTGCTAGTAACGGAATATAACGGCCAAAATATATGTATTTGTCGTAGATAGGTCGAGTTCCCTAACTAGCGAATCGATAGTGTTATTTTAAAGGCCTAAGTAAATGTCGTATATCATAGCTTTTCTAATTCCTATATTTTCGACCAAGAAGTTGAAGTTAGCATTAACTTCCTCTAGTAATATTGGCCTTATGGCTATAATTATAGGTATTTTAGGGTAATTAGGGATAATGGTTTTTATACGTATTTAGTATGCTAAAACGGTCTAAGTTAGTAATTCCGCATTATGGTAAGATTTGGGTACGTTCGGATTTCACGCTTAAAGTAGTACGTTTTACAAACAATAAATACGAAGTAAATAAAGTAATTAAAATAGTTAAAATAGGGAATATTAACGTTTATTGGTATAAATAAATTTTAAAAGATAAATAAGACCTAACTATAAACTAGTTAGACTTTTCAAACTAGATTTATGAACGCTTGATAACGCTACATTAACCAAGCGGCTAAAAAAACTCAAACTTCGTAAAAACTAAATTCAAAACACGTAAAGCGAATGCGGAAAGGCGAATGGGGCGAAGAAAGGTGTATTGATCACACTAAATACCCTTGAGTATATAGAAAGTGTCAGAGGGTTTATGTTATCAAGAAGGTAGCAGAGGTGCTAAGTGAACAATATCGCAACCGGGCAAGTAATGATCAAAAGTCGTGAGGCTATTCAGAATATACTGAGACTGAATTCTTAGATTTACAACTGAAGAGTTATCTACTGAATCTATGAAATGCCTAGAGAGTGTGTTTTTTACATATCCAGCTCTTCAGTCTTGGATCACTTACCTATGTTGCTGGGCGGTATAGGCGGTCTCCTGCCTATGCTGCCTATGTCCTGATTCTTCTTAGGCGTAATCTTATCCCTGGGTTGCTGACCTAAAAGATGTGTGTTCCCCGCCTGATATGTTAGACACCTGGCTCTGAGTGGCTCAGCTGCCTGCTGACTTGTTTCCTAACTCAACCGTTATCTAGGTCATAACAAAAGGGTAATTGTGAAGAGGTGTGCTATATAATCCGGTGTTTGGTAATCGGTTCGGATTGGTTTTTCTTAACCGAATTTAATAAAGTAATCAGTTTGGTTGTTTGTATGTAATTGTAATCGCTTTTTCCAAAGCGATCGGTTCGGATAAGAGTGTTGTAACCATTTTTAAATTAAGGAAGCGGTTTAGGTGTCGAAAATCGGATATTTCCTAATTAAGGGTTTCGAAACTTGGTAGCTTTAGCTTACGTGGCCTGGTACGTAATAGAACTTTTTTAAAAAGTGTCCGGGTAGGTCAAATCGCTAAAGAAAGGTTAATAATAACGTAAAGGGGATTTTGATGAATAAAAAGCTAAATAAGGGTTAATAATATCATATTCAAGTTATCTTTTTTAAAGTCACTTAGTTTTCACAATCTTTATACATATCAGCGTATAACTCTTGTAAAAGCGAAATATTAAAGTATAAACAATTAAAACCGTAATAATATCCCATTATAGGTGTTTAACTTATATTTATCTTTTTTTCCCTAGGCTATTCGTAATCTACTGAGTCGGCTACAAATTCGTATGGATAAGATTTAAAACCTTTAGTTTTACATAAAAACAAGATAATTGAAAAAGTAATCGTTAGATAAGTATTATAATATAAAGATAAAAATGCAAAAGAAGAAGCATCTAGGGGTGTACGCTACGGGTGACGGCTTATAGGTCCTCGCTCAAAGCGTACCACTCTAGACTGCTCCACGCATTGCCGTTCGGTTTGGTATAGTCATTCCAAACCGATCCATGTATTGTGCACTTTGCGTCTTGCAAGAGTGCAGCCTGCAGCGTGACACGTTATCGTACACTCTGCAGGAGTGCACCTTATAATACAGTGCACTACTACTTTCCCTATGTATACTATCTATGAGAGTATATAGTAATATCTACAGTAAGCTTATTCTTTACATCGTAAATTCGGATTTTTTTTCACGGCGTTAAATTTCTCAAGTCGTTCTCGGCGAATGATATTTTTAAAATTTTGAGGATACTTTAGGTTAATAGATAGTTAGGGTTACTAGATGTATTTATTTCATATATTAATATTACCGTTATTGTGGCGGAATTATAATGAAATGTTTAGAAGATGGAGATATAGTATGAATAGTAATTGTTAAGGTTTATTAGATTGCAATAAATGTTGATAGAGTATATGTATTCTTTTGCAGAGCTTATGATATCCTTACCTTAATGATTAGAAGTTTTACGGATTAAGATATATGTTTTTAGATAGCGGTAAAGGGTTTGAATAATATTGAGGAACTTAACGGTTCGATGCTAACGTTGTTGGTTTTGAAAGTATGTCTTCTTTTAACAAGTGAATTTCTGTAATTATTAGATATTGAGAGAGAGTTGTAAAGTACGGCAAGGCTTTTAAAAATTTGCGGAAGGAATTTACCACGTGTCAAATTAATAATGACTTTAATACTAGAAACGGCACTACAACGATTGACTTATTAATCTTGAAATTGTAAAGTAAAGTCCTCGTATAATGAAAACTAGGTTAATGGAATATCCCGTTTAAAATTTGAAGTATCTCTAATCTTAAAATAGTTCTTAAAATTTCTAACGATTTTACAAAGTTTCGCACAAATTAGGTTGGACCTTATATTAAGGCGACAAACAATTACAATGATCACTATATTCATTTAAGTACCTAAATTATCCAATATAATATCCCTCCTCGCGTAATTAATAAGTCAATAAAATGATGACGGTGTAGTCAACCACTAAAGATGAGGAATATAAAGGATAAGAAATACACACCGGATTGTATTTATAATATTACTTAGGTTAATATTAAAGAGAAAGATGATTATAACTTGACCGTTAAGGTTAGCGTATAAAGAATTATCAATATTTTAGTTAGATCTTTTAAACAGAACAATAGGGTTAAGATTCATGAATTCTTCATTCGAGGAGTCTGGTAGTATGGAGGGTCGAGATGTATACCAAGCATAACTCACACTAAGTAAATATTTACCCGGGTTCATAGGAAGAATGTCTGAAGGATAAGGGGGATCCGCGGGCACTAGTTAAAACTTAAATAACAAACAGCAATACAAATCCGCCTTCCACTTAAATCTTCATCAAATTCCCTATATTCTACCTAGCTTCCAAATCGTATAATTTGTATTTAAACGCAACTTTAACCTTGTAAAATTCAACATTATGGTTTTTGGGCTAAGAATATTTACGAGTTAAAGATAAGATTATATTAACGGTATACAAAACAATAAACCAAATTGTTGAAAGATACGGTAATAAAGACGAGAATTAAATCCTTGAGTAATCGTTAAATATTGAAATTAGCTTATGTTTCGTAATTGCCAAAATAATACGTTTATAAATAAATACGAAGAGGAATTTACCCATGATTTCGATGAAATAATTGAAAAGTATATGCAAAAAGAACCTAATTTATAAATATTTGTTTTATTGGAACTATTTTGAAAACTTCGAAACAAATACCCGTTAGAGACAATTATAATATATATGAAACCTTTATAGTAATTGGCTAAAGTGGGTGTTAATAGGTTTCACTCCTATTAATCGTATTTAAAGTTGAGTCTGGGTATAAAATACTTAATTTACAAAATGTGTTTCCTAATAAAATAAGTAGGAAAATTCGGTATGGTAGATATAAAACTTGATGGTACCCTTTATATTGGAATTTTTTTTTGTAGTATTCGAATTACATATGAATATTAATTCAAAGTTTTGGGATTACAAGCCGATTGCAACTTTCACAAAATGTTGATACATAGGTTTGAAAGATTGTTAACCTGTCAATAAAATATGAACGATATTAATATTTATCCGAATTTATATTACCAGAGTTAAAACAATGACTTCCTTATGATTCAAAAAACTAATAAAGCGAAAGTTAAAATTATTTGGAGTAACGCTTTTATAATAGTTATATTGTAACTTCATATTAACTGGAGGTATTGTAAGAATTTTTGATTACAATATAGCCCTAAAACCTAATTAATAAGTATTATAATAGATTGAATCAAAATTTGGTTGATACGTTCAAAAATTGAATTGTGGGATCTATTTGGATTCCACTTACTTGTCGCAAACGAAGTGATTGATTTCTACAAATATATCCATTACTAATGAAACTAACTTATCGTGATAAGTCGAATTTCGTAACAAAATTATTAATAAAGATAAATTATAAGACATTATATTTCCAATTACAAAGAATTTTATTCATTAATTTTTTTTTTGAATGTCAACGGATTGCGTACAACATTTCAATTTCGTAAGTTTCACTTATAATTATTAGCTTTAACAATGATATCAATATATAAAAAACTCTGAATATTGGTCTGAAGCAATTACACATTTTATTAATTTCAGTTGTAATTTGTGTCGATTCGAAAAACATATTTCAATAAAATTTGAATGTAGGATAAGGTAGTGAGAAAATTTTTAATGATTGCTATAATATCGCTTTGTGAGGCTTAAAAAAGTAGGGGAATCGAGAATTGTAGTAGATTGATAATAAAAACATTCCGATGGACGCCATCACATAGTTGGTACCGAATCAATCCTGGGAAAGGTTTATCAATAGCAATAAGCTGACTATATGTATCCAGAACTACGTTGAGAGGCCACCTGGTAAATCCAGGTTACTTGATGACTAATACAAAGGGAAGAAGAGTTACCCTAGCAAACTAGAAGACTATCAGGGAATTGAAGATGGCAATTTAATTGATTATCACGGTTTAGTTTGAAGTATTTACAACTCTGTAGCAAAGGACTTGTGTATAGGGTTGGATAAAGTCGGAATTTGAAGCTGTAGAGCAAAAGGAGGTAATTGAAGTTAATTTGGGTGTGGATTTCACAAAGGCCCGTCTGATAGATAAGGAGGAATTTTAAAGGCTAACGTAAATAAGTAGTCGACCACACACGCGCGCATGCATAAAATAAAAAGCTGTCAGTGTTGAAACAGTAGTGAATTGAAGTAAAGTTATTGACCTATCCCATTAAGTAAGTTTATAAGACTGAATTTAAGTTGAGTGTAATGTTTTATAAACTGAATAAATTATAAAGTTAATTGAAGTATGGTGTCACTTTAGCCTGGGGTACATCGTAAGTAATTAGCCTTAAAGATTAGTTTGTAGACCGGTTAACGGTCTGCCAAATATAAAATGATACATCTACCACCTGACTACACAATACTACTGTTACTTATACTACGATTCGAATGAACAATATTGCAACGTCTACACGCCTATTATTGGAAACTCTTATCAACAATTGAGTTATCAGGCTTTCACATGTTATTTCACAGTATCTTCATCGGTTAACCCAAAAACAATTGCCTCTGATATTGAACGAATTGCTTATCGTTTTCAAAAATATACGATAATTTCAAGGGTTATCTCGAATGAAACGTGAATATTTCCTAGTATCCAATAAATTAAAACATTCTAAAGTCATTTTATATATTGAATTACCAGCAAAAGTGGAAAACCAAAGAAACTTTCCTTGTTTAAATTTTTGATAAACCAATGATTTCTTAATGAGTTGCAAGTAATATGAGAGTTGATGAAAACACATTAGGCTACCAAGTATAAAAAATCATTACGGGCTACAAATAATTTAAATACGCTTTATGATACCTTAAATTTACTTGTAATAGTTTCTTTAGCTAGTTATAATCATCGTTCACGACGGTAATAAGACGTATACTAAGTTCGAGTAGCATATACCTCTAAGCTTCCAACTTTAACAACGACGATAAAAACCTCGCCTACAATGATTATATCTATTATAAATAAGGCAGGCCTGGGTAGTATAGTCGATAAAAAGCCCTAAATTGAAAGCTCAATTATGGATATATGTAGAAATAAGGACATTATTTTTCATTTTTCGGAATATTCACGTTACCTAGGTAAATTACCTCAAAATATGAAAAGGTGTTAGGTTTATGGTAAATGAAGTTGTTAGTCAATACGCTATACTTCTCACGAATATAAATTGAATTGTTTGATATGATTTATCTAATAACCCTGTATTATTTAAATAGGAATATACTCAACGTATTATAGGTTTTAAAAGCAATGAGGTATAAGATAAAGAAAAGTTTAAGGTTATCAGTTGGTATAAAAATACTTTTGTTTTCTTTGAAGTAACGTAATAACCAGTTGACTATACCTTTTTGTATCGTTTAACAGGTAGAAGCCCCTATCTTAGTTGTAATAATGAAGATCTTGACTTTATATACTTATTTACCATTCTTAATCGTTACGTAAAGCAAGTCTTTTGCGGTATTATGGTAAAAATTAGGGTAATATGGTACTTCATAGGAGGCTATTCGTAATACGTTGTAGTACGAAGGGATATTAATATCTTTATATAAGTTGGCTATACGGATATAGGTGAGGCTAAAGTTGGATTTAAACTTGGAAAAGAACTCTTTTTATTGGAATCAACAACTATGTTTTTTTTTTTTTGTATTTACTATCCCCGGGCATTGCCCACTACATAGACAGTATATTGCAGCCCTCGATCATGTTAACGGTACATAGACCGGCGGGAAGGCTCGCAAATTAAGTACTTCTACCCCTTTAACAACCACCCTATTCGAAAATTCGTATTTCCAAGTTATAACATACAATCCGTTGAATGAACCATTGCAAACAAAAGCCTTATCCTCAACTGAATAATTATATAAACTTGAAAACCTAATCCTATACACCTGAGGCCAATTTTGGAGTAATTTGTTTGCTCCTCCCAACGTGTTACAAACTTAGTATAAATCACGAATATGGATTATATTGATACTCCGTTCTTCACTTGCAACGTAAAGAATATTGGCAGGCACTACGAGGTGTTTCAGGAAAGAATATCAACCTAATATACCTGTAAGGAACTATCTATCACCTTTTATAGCCTTTGCTTATAGATTGGAAACAAAAATAAAACCCTTGCCAGGAATCAAAGCATAAGTAAGCCTTCCAATCAAGGCCTTAAGGTATCTTATATCATGGACTCAGGCCGTTAGCCATTGAGACTATAGGTTAAGTAACTGTGTATATTATGGGATGAGCCTAGGCCTGGCTCAGTTGCGGACCGGGTACAGGCTGGATACAGCTCGTATACGGATAGAGTACGGTCCGTATACAATATGTGTAAGGGTAGGTAACGGGTTGGGTATTTGCCTTGCCCAAGGGCCCTGTACATTAGGTTACGATAAAAAAATTTAATTTTCATTCGTATCCCAATGCTAAATCCTGTTTGGCACCTATTAATTTTAATATCGTATGTCGGACCATAATATATTATTAAGGTGTTTTTTGATGTTTTTGAAAGAATACTACTTAAAATAAAGGAATCGATAACTAATGTTAATAATTCGATGTTATACTTTACCGTTATCGCAAAGGATATGCCGTCATAAAATACTTAATTCTTAACCTTTATAAATATATTTTCGGCCTTGTGGAAACCAACTTAAACCGATATTTTTCGTTTATAAAATACCATAATTTATATCCAGTCGATTATTCAAAAGTTGTAATAATCGGGTTAATCGAATTTAATTATCGACCTTACGTTCGACTTTGCTTAGATCGTCGCGAAAATTTAACAATTCTAAACTGAATTAGCCGCGACTCGCATTAGGCTTTTATAGGTTTCAAGCGAACGAAAACGATATAACTAACCAAAATTGAACGTATTTATTTTGACGTAACCGGCAACGCATTGAACGATCCAATTTATATTAAAAACGGATAAAATATGGATCGAAAAGGGTCGGTACGCGTTTCTTTACGTATATAGATATTATACGACGGCGGTAAAGTAAACGGTTACGACTTATTATGAAATCGGAGGATACGAGGGTAGGTATAATATAGGAAAGTTTTTTTTTAATTATATCAAAGCGGTTTTCGACGACCTTAACCGCGTGGATAAAGTATGAATCTAATTTGAAAGCTTAGTAATAAATAATGAAAACCTATAAGTACTATTGACTATTGGGTTTAAAAGACTTTTAGCTTAAGTAGGCAGCTAAAATTAGCTTTTGGCAGTAAAATATACCTACTTGCGTTACCGCGTATCGTTTCGTATCCATAACAAGTTTATTACAACAAATATTAACCGGGTAAATTATATCGTAACTTTGGAAAAGTATCGCGAATTCGCCGACGACTCAAAGTTTTCAAATTTTCAACAGTTTTTTGGTCGTTAACTAAAGAAACCCGTTTAAAGCTAACGGTTGAATGGTAATAGGGTTATAATAAAAGTTTACGCCTTTTAAACGCTTTCGTTAAAAAGCCGTAATAATCAAAGCTAATCCTTTTGGTACTACGGTAAGTTGTTTTAATAAACTTGTTCGATACGTATTTAAAAACAGGGATACAAGGTAACGTAGATGATAATAAAAAAAACGTTAAGTTAAACTAGTTCCGGGGCGTTACGTACGTTATAATTTACTAAATTATTTTTGACTTAATTCCAACTTTTACCTGGTATTACCTCCTAGGTAGGTATATACGGCCTAAGTTAAAAAAGTAAAGGAAGGTTTGATATTAACAGCGACGGGAGAAGTCTAACTTTTAGATATAATTTCGTTTAGGAGTTATATAGCCTTAATGACGTAAGTGCAAAATCGAGTAAAAATGAATTTAATTCAATTAAAATACGTATAAACGAAAAACTATTCCTTATTGTAATACTTTTTGATAACATCTACTACTTAAATATTTAAGTCAATTTTAAATATAATTATTATTATATTGTAAACGAGGTTTTAGTATAACGGTTCAAGTCAAAATGAATTCAGTTATTGTATTCGAGAAATTTTAAAACGATATTAGAATGACGGTGAAATAAACGTATTACTTAAATAATTAAGTTTTGTGCAAATATGAATAAATCGTTTATCACGATATTAATATATATTATTTTCAGATTAACGCGGGATTTAATTTTTAAAATGTTTCAAATACAGTACTAATATATAACCTTTGACGCGGACGGTAACCATTAAATAATTTAAATTTTAAAAAGCATAGTTATCGATATAATATCGATACGTCTGATGACGGAATATATATAAGGCGTAATAGGTTCGGTTTTCCTTAGGTTAACGTAACTTTGGTATCGAAATGTATAACGTATAGGGGACCCGTTCCGAATAATTTATATTATAAATCTTATCGAAATAACGCGGATTTCATAAGTAATAACGACGACTAGGATTAAGGAAATAATGGATTAATCGCGTTTTTTACCGAAAATAACGGTATTTCGCGACTTATTCGATAAGGATAAGACTATGGCCTTAACTTTATATAAAAGGAAACTCGATTACTATATTTCAATTAAACTGAATGAAAATAGATTTTTATCAAAACGACCTTATATGCTATGATATTCAATATTACGAAATTGAATTTTTGAACTCTGATGATAAGTTACGAAGTTAAAAAATAAAGTTTAAATTCGAACGAGCTTTTTCTTGGCGCCAACGTTCATATTACTAATTCGGAAACTGGAAGGGATGGGTAATGGTTTTATATCGACTATTGGGTATTAAATGAAATTAGAAAGTAAAACCTTTTTTCTTTACCTTTAATTGAAAAAATATTACCTATATTATCGAAGTTAATATAACTTACGAAATTCAATATTTAAATGTTATTTTACCATATTCGAATAATATTAGGTTAAAAGAAATTAACGGCGTTTCGTGTGCGGTTTAGGTTCTTGAAATAGTCAATTACACTTTTTAAGTTAACTGGAGAGCCGGCGACGTTTTACCGATATATTAATTATATAATAATGGAAATTTCAAACAATTTCGTTATTACGTATTTAAACAACCTCTTGATCTTATTGTTAGGTATTAAATAAGATTATATAGCGAAATTTTATGTGGTTTTCAAACGTTTTCGTAATACGAAACTAAATTTGGATTTGAAAAAGTGTAACCTTATAGTTAAAAAGGTAAAATACCTGAGCTTTATTTAACGGTAGGAATAGGTATTCGAGCCGACTTCGAAAAAGTCTGGGTAATTCGAAAATGGAAATTATTACTTACGGTTCAAAAAGTTCGAAGTTGTTTAAATTTTACAAACTTTTATCTCGATTTTATTAGTAATCTTTTAAAGCTAACGAATTATTTCGTCCGCCTAACGAATTAAAGTACTTATTAGATTTAAACAAAACAGAAGAAACAGGTATTTTAAACCTTAAAAATTCCTTTATTACAGCTTCGATTTTAGTATATTAGGATTTTAATCGGTTAATAGTAGTGAAAACAAATTATTCAAAAACGGATTTAAAAGGGGGTTTGTCGTAACGGAACGATATTAATATTTTTAAATCAATTGCTTACCACTTCGAACGATTAACGGATACGAAACGTAATTATATTATTTATAATAAGACACCCCTCGCAGTAATATCTTATTTTAAAGATTAGTTTTTAAATTACTTAATATCCGTATACTATTTATTATTTTAACGGATTATCAGGAATTAAAGTATATTTTTTTACTACGGTTCATTTCGAAACGTTAAGTTAGATAAGTAGAATATTCTTTTTTAACACCACTTACGATATAGACTAGTAAATTAGGGCGCCCTCCAGAATACCCTAATTTATAAGTAATTAAATAAGTCGAAGTTTAAGGAACGTTTCGTGCGAGGCTTTTGACATATTTTTATTATTATATTTACCGTAATATTAATAAACTTATATATTAAATAAATACAGATTGTAGCGTGAGGTAAAGGAGTTCAACGAGACGGGGGCCTGGTTATTGAATTAAGATAATATATAACTTAAATGGGGGTTAAAGGCTTTCGAAGGGCTGCTGAAAACGATATCGGCCCGGGCCCAACCCGCACCCATTGTTATAACCCAAGGACCAACTGCAGGTTATGGAATAGGCCAGCGGTCCGCTGCGCTATCAAAAGCCTGATATCCAATACATCAAGCCAGTGATCTCTCTTATGTAAGGACCAAGGGTTAGGGTTGGGACCGCAAGGACCGAAGAGTGGTCTAGTCGATACTATATTGGACCACAAGAAGCGATCAGCGACTTCAGCGGTCCAGTACTGAAGATGGTATGAAGGCCATAGGATATAAAGACACGGTCATCGCCATATAGATAGTATTTCCTTCATAGCTCTTCAGTTGTCAATCTAAGTATTCAGTCTACATATCTGAATAGCCTAACGGCTAATGATCATCCTACAGCACGAACAAACATCTTCTTGATATTGCACCTTTGTTACCTCTGCTACCTTACTACTAACATAACCCCCCTGACACCTTCTATTTACTTACGGGTATTTAGTGTGATCATTACACCCGAGTCGTTATCGGGGATAACGTTAAGGGATTTCGATACGACAGCTTCGACGGTATTTTTATGGGCCCGGTTCGCGTTGGGCCCGCCGATATCATTAACGTCGAATAATTTCTTTATTTTAGACCTGGGTACGTTGATAAAATTATAAAACTAAAAAATAAAAAACGATCCATTATATAAGGTTTTCTTTTTAGTGGTTTTTAAGGGCTTTAGGTATTTCCTATTTAAAATAGAATAATTAATACAAATTATAAATTACAAGATTAATTCGAAAAGGGTATTACATTATTATAATAGTTTGTGGTTACCGAGTTATAAATCAATAATAACGAGAATATTATAGCAAATATACCACTCGTTTATTATAGGTAATTCGGTTAAAAATGTTTTATTTTGCGTTTTGAGCGAGATCATCATTAAACAGGGATAATCGTGGATATTCGACGTTTATATCGAATATATAGGTAATATAACGAGACGAAACTTTATTATACTTTAGTATAAGGTTTATTTTATCCTTTTCCTATTTCCGACCAGTATTAAGCGTATATTTTGATCGACTTTATAGCCGACCTATTCATTACTCATAGCGGCTTTCAAAATTTGCTAGTTATTACAAATCACCTTTTTAAGTTTTTCCAATTAAAGGCTATATGGTTTATAATTACGGATATATACGCGAATCCTTTTTAAGATATATAATAAAGATTTTATAGGTTTTCAACTTTTATTATTAATAACTACGGTTCGAATTAAATAAGCGTATTTTAAAAGATATTTTATTCCTTAGTAAAAGTCGAATTACGTTTATTTATAGCGTACCACTCATAAATAAATAACGATATTAAGCGGGTAAACTAAAAGGTTTAAAAATACTTATATATTATAATCGTTTTTTCGTAATACGATTAGGCTTCGTATTTAATCATTTGTTAAATTACGTTAAATAACCGCAAATTAACGATCACCGGATTTACCGCAAACCGTTTAATAAATAAATACGAAATATTACTAATTTCTAAGGTAAACAGGGATATGAAACCGTTACCCAATTTAACGGAATAAGTTACTACGTTTTTAACTTATTTACGTAACAGGACGAAATTAACTTGAATGGTAATAGCTTACGTTTAATAATAAATAAGAACGGCGTCAAATTGTAAACGACGTCTAGCGAAACGATATAATGTAAGGGATTAAATTTAACCAAGCCTTCATAATATTAAAACTAACCGCCTGAATAAAAAACTAGATTAACTTTATAATTAATATCAGGTAGTCGATATTTTAAACCCGTTAAATATCGTATTAAATATCCTTAATGAATATCCAGTATTTTATTGAAATTAAATTAAATATACAACTTCGAACCCTTTTTCTTTTTAAGTTTCATCTGATATTCGCCCGGAACCAGTGTTAGTAACGCACAATATAAAGGATAGTAAATATGAGGAATTTAAAATATAGGATATCCTGGCGATAAAAACAGGGGAAATCGGGGTTCACCAAGTATTAATAAAAAAAAGGCTATAATAAGCCGAACAATAAATTCCTAATAAAATATTAATATATTATAGCCTTAGATAAATTCGAAGCGGAATAGGGAGATATTCGGGTTTACGACAACCCAGTATCTTGAAGACGACGTTCAACTTATATCAAACGAAAAAAGCGAGGCGAACCGTTTATACCCCCGAAATAATACTTCGTTAATAGATAAAAAGGAGAATTTATTATTAAACGAGGTTATAATATATTAGGTAAAACCAAATATTACCCGTCTCTTTCGAATTATATCCGACCATAAAGCGACTTCCATTATATTTTAACGAAGGATTACCTATTTATCATTATTATCCTTGTTTAAATTTAATGAATACCGGCGTTATCAACGTTAAACGATAATAGGGGATGGAGACGGTAAAAGGTATAGCGAAAACCGGTAAGCGTCGAGAAAAGGGGCTAATAAAAAGCGGGATGTATGTAAGGCGACGTTAAGAAGAGCAAATAACACGGGGAAGGGCGAGCATTAGGAAAGGCCGATAAAGAATAATACAAGGAAAGATGGACGTTAAGGGAGGCCGACGATAAAAGATAACGTTAAAAAAACAAACGTTAAATAAGTCCGACGATAACGGTTAACAAAAAGTAAGGCAAAAGGTAGAGCAGGGGAAGCAACCCTTTAGATTAGTTACTAAAAACTATAATACGTTAATTTAATCCCGGATAATTCGATTAACCCGGATACGGTTTTACGTCCGTTTACAGTCGACCCGATTAACTCGTTCCTATAAGAGGTTAATAAATAAGATATAAACGAAATTGGAAATCGTATAATTAAACCTTAAACGTCGTTTGGAACACTCTATAAGCCGTAACTTATATTACTTATAAAAGATATAATTTAGGTGGTTATATTATTTTAACCTTTAAGTTTAAAATCATGAAAAGGTATTTAACGGTAATTAAAAGAGCTCTAAGCGAAAACGTTACGCGTTAAATTTCGGTTAACTGAAGGCGTCCTATCTTTATAAATAAGCGATATAGTAAAAGGCGATAAAGGGGTTCGAGGCGAATACGGATCAGAAAAGAAAAGGCGGCATAGGCGTATGGCTAAAAAAGTAAAGACTTATACGGCCGACATAATAAAACCTCCTTAAGTCCGAATAATATTACGAAACCGGGAAAATTAATTAACTAATTCGGAAAAGGCGGGGGTAAACAGGGGTCGATAATTCGGGATATTTCCTTAACGTTTATGCGTAGAGGATAAAACATAATCTTTATCCTTTGCCATAACAACTAATTGACGTAAAAGGGTACGTACACCGGGTAAAACCGTAAATAAGCTTATCTTTTAAATACATTACGAAAAAAAGTTAATTAATAGTCGGCTTTTCGTAAAGCTTTTTAATAAGTTTACCTTATTATAAATTTTTCGGTATACGTAATACACTTATATACGATAAACTCGGATATAAGATAAGGGAACATAAAAGTTTAAAAACCGGTGAATATATAATATATAAACGTTTTTAAACTATAACGAAAAAAACTTACTTTTCTCCTTACTATTTCCGAAAATAAAAAAACCCCTTATAATACGAAAAGACTATAATAAGTAGTTAATAACAAGATATAAGTATATTATAAAGTAATATATTTTACGAAAAAGCTCGTTGATCTCTTCGAAGGCGTCCATGGTAACGTAACTTAGGCTAAAACCTTTAAATACGTCGGCTACAATAATAAGCCAGGAGACAAAGTAAAAATATATAAGCTTAAATAGCTGGTAAACTCATACTAAAGAGTGGAAAAAGTTTAACAGGGTAGCTGGTAAAGGGTGGGCGATAATATAAAAGGGAAAAGGAGTAAGTTTTAAAGACTACGTAAGGGCATCCGTATTTATAAAGACTAGCGAACCGAGTTCGGCAAGGGCTACATATTATACAAGGCGTATTACTCGATAGTAAAAACAAAAGCGCAACTTTATGCGATACATTAACAAATGCGTTATACGGCGCCAACGGTAAAAAAGATATCTTACACGGCGTATTACGATGTATTAACAGGTACGTTATACGGCGCCGGCGGCAAAAAGGATACCTTACATGGCGCGCCAACGGGTACGTCATACGGCAACGGCGGCAAAAAGGAGACCTTACACAGCGCGTTAGCGGATACGTCATACAGTGCTAGCGGCAAAAAAGAGGCCTTACATGGCGCGTCAGTGGATGCGTCATACGGTGCCGGCGACATAGGGTAGACCGGCCGAAGCGTCATACAATGTGTCAGACGTAGTGTCACCGGTTTACGCTCATCCCGTGCACTGGGCGGGCACGGCCCGCGTCCGGTGTTTATCCAGAAGGGCGCCGCAGTCCTTACAGTATCCGGGTAGGTACCAAATGAGATTTACTATTGAGGTACGGAGGAAGACTAGAAGAGGCTACCATGGCCCAACGTGCAGGGCCCTTGGGTAGAGCCAATGCCCAGCCCGTCACATGCCGGGTAGGTGCCAAATGAGATTTACTATTGAGGTACGGAGGAAGACTAGAAGAGGCTACCATGGCCCAACGTGCAGGGCCCTTGGGTAGGGCCAATGCCCAGCCCGTCACATGCCCTTACACGTGCCGTGCACGGACCGTGCCCTGTCCGTACACGGGCCGTATCCGGCCTGTACCCGGTTCGCGCCCGGGCTGGACCCAAGCCCATCCCGTTATGTGCAGTCACGTAACCTATAGGCTCAATGGCCAACGGCCTGAGTCCATGACACCTTATAGTTTAGAGACCCATAAGAGCGTGAAAACTGTAGCCTTGGCTGTGCCATGCTATGCGGTCATTTCAGTCCTCATTCGACGCCTATTTTCATCGAAGATCCGATAGCCCTAAAAGAGTAGAGGGCTTATAAAACATATATACCTTGGTCGAAAGCCCGCAACAAGTAGCCCGTTTACAAGCTACTTTTTTGCTACGAGCCGCGAACCCAAGGAGTGTAAAGGAATGCGAAATAAGGTACACTACTAAGCGAGTGATATGACGAAAGAAGTCTTCTATAGACATCCAAAGAAAGGTATCCAAAGTAAAGTCGAAGGCCCCGCTAAACCACTGGGGCGCTGGTATAGGTAGTGACGGCTTATAATTAAACAAAGAAATAAAGAAATAAATAAAGAAATGAATAAAGAAAAAAAAAATATAAATAAATAAAGAAATAAATAAATAAATAAATAAATAAATAAATAAATAAA
>JASMMZ010000010.1:9403514-9526955 GCA_038502455.1 Anisogramma anomala | reverse complement strand
ATAAATAAATAAATAAATGAAAAAAAAACAAATAGATAGATAGATAAATAAATAAATGAATAAATAGATAAAAAGATAAATAAACAAACAAATAAATAAAAAAATAAATAAAGAATGAATGAATAAATAAATAAATAAATAGATAGATAGATAAAAAAATGAAAAAAATGAAAAAATAAAATAAAAATAAAAATTCGTTATATGCGAGCGATTATAAAAGTGGTTTTTAAAGACCTTAAAGTGCAAAAGGAATCAGACTTTGGTTGCATCGTAATGTAAGTCCAAGTCTAAAAGGTTACATTGGCACAAGTAACAAGGGATGGAATCGTTGATTATAAGGGCTGCTCTCTAGATACACCGCTGTACGATCGGTGCACCAGGCCGACGACGATATTCATAGCCAAAAAGGGGTAACCGGAAAATATTCAAGTTATAATAAAACCGATGAATAATATTATGGTGAAATAAGGTGTATGTGAAGTAAAAATATTGAGAGCAGCTGAACCTGAATTTTTTTCTCGAAGATGAGCACTATTAGAGTTTCCAGTATAAGCCTCTAACCTTTCTTAACAAGGTTATCTGTGCACCTATTCCAAGAAAGTTGATGTCAGGTTAAAGATGGACTATGATAATAGTCGTTGGGCTTATTATCTTTCAAATCCTGAAATCCCCTTCTTCTTTTCTCCTTTAATTAAAAATATAAAAAAACCTTAACATCAACCTCAATATTCAAATGAAAGAATTGATTCAAGGTTATAGCTAAGAGTTTCTACTTAATTTAAAATAAGGATATTTGTAATTTTACCTTGAAGGACTCAAGGTAATAGTATTGAACTTAATGAAGTTAGAATTTTTTCAATTGTATCGATGGTTTAATTACCCATCAAATAATAGGCTGTATAAAATCCTTAAGGCATCTGGCTATGAAAACGTGGACTTATTAGCGACTGAAGCAATTAAATTTCCTTGCTATTATTACCCAATGCCCTTTCAGACCCCTTAAAGGTTTAAACTTACGTTGAAAAGACATTCAAAATCAATATTCAAAGTTTTTATCAACATACTTTACTTGGAAGGCATGGCTATATTTTATGTTATTAACTCCGCAGTATCTTTTCACGATGCCAATTTTTTTCAAAACCATTGCGTCGAAGGAAATGTAGGAAATGCTGTGTATTTTGTGAATCGAGACGTACCTGAGACCCTCAAATGTATTAGTTTATAATACCGATATTAATTTTATTACGACAAATTTTTGAATCAATATTCAATCCATGAGGATTTAGTATAAAGAAGTCCCCGTTAAGGTTCATCAAGCCGTTAATAAGATTATAAAGGCATACGCACTTTTTTAGAAAGCTTATAATATCTTTATATTGAAGATTGTTAGTTTTTTAAGTCAAAAGCTACAGCTACAAATAACAGTAAAAGACATTAACGATATTGTTAGTTTTAACGGTTTTATACCAACTTTCTTGGTATTTGAATCGTACCAACGTATAACGATTAAATTAACATTATTATTGAATGCCTAGAAATAGGTTGTGGCATATGGAAAAGTTTTGAAGGAACTAAATAAGGAATCGGTACGCTGCCGTATTAATAATTATTCTGATATAAGGAACGAATTCTCACCAATGAAGGTATTATTTTTGCCATTATAATGTAAAATCCTTATATGGAGAGAGTTATATAGATGACATAGATTTTATAAAGTACTAAGTATCGCCAACCCAAACATAGTAATTGAAATCGCTAACGGTTTCATTATTTTTCGTATTACGCAGGTCAAACAATATAAAAGACCCTTTAAATCCAATGAAATTCCCCAAGTTTAAAATCCTCGGACCGAAATATTTATTTAATATCACTTCTGGTTACAGGGAGAAAGTTAGGGGTTCGGAGGGGTATTTGAGGTGAGGGCGGATTTTTATTTTTGTTTCTTATTTACGTTAACTAGTACTTGCGAGTACCCCCTTATTCTCCAGACATTCCTATTATAACCTCAGGTAGTCATTTCCTTAGTGCAAGTCATACTTGGTACGTATCCCGATCCTCTATATTATCATTTATCCCCCCAATTAGTGTATGGCTGAGTCTTTGAAGCTATATAAAATAAAGTGAAAACAAAGGAAAGTAAACAAAAGTTTATGTTTACATTAGAAGTAATACGAGGTAATATGGGGTAACAAAACAAAGGAATAAATGAAACGTAAAACAAAGGAAACAAAGAATAAAAAAAAGGGAAACTCTCTACCACACTTTACGGTAATCCTTTAAGTTTCCTCTTCCTTTCCAACCTTCAACTTTTAAACTCTCAAACTTCAATTTTAATCTTTTAGTTTTTTATTTTAATATTCTTTCTTTATAACATTCCAACTTCAATACCAACTTTTCAATCTCCCTCTTTACCCCGACGAAGGTCAATATTGTCATTTTATCCTGGTATGTTTTAGCTATCAGTATCATCGTCAAGGATATTATTGTCAGGTCGCTTCACTTTTTTCATATCTTAAACTCTTTCCTCCTCTCGTTCCTTACGACCTAGATATACGGTATCAGCGAATTAATATAAACTTTCTTTCGTTTCTTTCTAGTAATAGGGTTAACAATTTAGAGAGAACTAGATAACGCGATTTATTAACCCCCTATAGTTCTGTTTTCGTAGCTTAAAGGTGTTCTCTTGGATATTCTTTAGATCTTCATTTTCTTTGTTAACCATAAATCTTTTCAACATAATATTACGATTTTTTGGTAATATATAACACACCTAATCACCAACTTGAAACCTATCGCCATTATCAAGGTCAGTTTTGGCTTTTAACCATAGCTTTATCCACCTATTAGCCACCTATTGAAAATATTTTTTTGCCCGGCTAATTAATTTATCGCAAATTGATTCCTTATTCTCTCACTATTTATTGAATATTAGCTTCCATTATTCTCGGTTCTCGTTTAATACTATTTCTATAACAGTAGCTCTCAGGCGCTTTACTGGCCAACTACATATGATTTATAACAGTGTGTATAGTAAGTTTCTCACCAGGCTGTTGTTAATATCCCTTACGATATTAGCGAAATTTCTCAGCTACTTTGCGAGTCATTGGTATTTACATTCCTCAACCCATTTCTTAAGTCTATGTTTGACAAGTTTTAATACCCCTTTAATCAACCACATTAACGCAATTAAATATACAGACGAATTTATCATTTTTATTCAACCTTTAACAAAGAAATCTATAGCCGTCGGACTTTATAAGTATCTTGCGTTATCCGACTAACATTTCTTGGAGAAACCGAAAACATTAGTAATAGGCTGCTAAATACGATATACATTTTCTCCTATTGGTTTACTTGTGGTTCGGAAAAACAGAAATGGTAAAAAATGTTCAACTATAAGTAAAATAAAGGTTTTACCGCTAACTCCTTTTAAATTTATTTTGTTTGCAAAGTCTATCACTATAAAATCACACAGAGTTAAAGTCAATATAAGTATAATACCGGCATTAATTGTTTTAACGGTGCTAGATGAATCGTACGGCTTATATGTTTTGATATATTCTTCAGTATCAATATATCACGTTAGCTACTCCAGTATTCCCATTAATTTGTTAAACGTTAAGGTAATGACAAAATATCCGTGAAGATCATAGGCCTATTTTAGCGTTCGAGGAACTTGGTTTTTTTTCACGCAAATAGCATATCCTTTACCGAATTCTCGCCTTAGAAACACACCGTTCAAAATGCAGAATTGCAGTAAATCGCGTTTCAAATTCCTTCTTACTTGTGTTGCTAAGTCCTCAATCATTTCCTAACCGCTTATAAAATACCTCATAATATCTCTAGACCAATTTGATGCATCGATATATGTAACAGTTATCCTTACATCTAATTATAATATTTTCTCTGGGTTTAACATTCTTATGGGTAAGAGAATTTCTGTATTAGGGTTCTTTAACATTACTAGTTTTACGAATAAGAATTTTCCTATTACCCATAGTAATTCTCTTATACCTGATTTTCCCGTGTCTAACTTTGAAAGTTCCACAGTTAGTTCCATTAGCCTTGAAGTCCCGTTGATAATTTTGATTATTTTATTTAAATTGGGCCGATATACGATACGAACGTTGAATATTCCAAGTATATCTACGTATTTTGAAATTTTCCCTATGGGTATCGTTAGACTTGTTAATAATAATATTAGGTTCACATAGTTAGTATAAAATATTGTTGGTAAAGTCGACTTGATTACCCATGCTCTCGCTTTTTTCAAACATTTCACCACATTTAATTCTTTTTTCTCGCCGATGATATATAGTGTCTTGACATCGTTTAGGTTTCAGGAAAAGAAGGCTAGAAATTTCAAGTAAGGCATTAACTTGATAATAATCTTAGTATATGTCGGTAATCCATTTAATGAAAAGGCGACAACACCGATTCCTTTACCAAATACATCCATTGCGAGGTGATATTGAAGCGAGAAATCTGGGGATGTTACGACGTTTTGATAAATAACGAAATATATGGTAACGAAAGCCTCAGTATATTCTTTTCTCTACTTAAAGTCTTTAGAAATCTATTGCATTTGTTTTGAAATCTTCTCCGTCGATGTTATTTTCGGTAATGTTTTATATATAAAGTTGTTAGGATTATCTTTTATCACGTTTTGCTAGGCATATACCTTATAATATATAATTTAGGGTAAAGAAATTCGTTCAATATCTTTAAAGAATTAGGGTAATTTTCTGATTTCTCCTATATTTCGAATCTTTTCCGATGTTCTTTCTTAGACGGCTGAAATTATCCTCGTAATAATTAGAAACATGAAGAGTAATTAAAGCTTTATAAAAAGACAGTTTTGTAAGGAGTAAGACTAATCCTTCCGAATACGAGACTAGAAAAATACTAATAATAAAGCAAGTTAAACATCGAATCAAAGATTTGTAACGAGGCGGTGTAATTATTAATATAAATATTGAAGGCTATTTTTCAGGTATAGTTATCTCCTATTAATAAGGGTAGTGCTGATTTACTAACTCTTATATTCCTTCAATCATTTCTCGTAACATTTTTGCCAACTTTCGTACCATTTTCGTTGTTGAAATAATCTATTTTATTCGTGTTTGGTAACAGATATTCACCAAACATGATGTCTTTTAACATAAAACAGGTATATCTACTTCCTATTATCCCCGAAAGTATCCTGAGTCTTGAATATTACATGTTAGACGTGACAAATGATATTTTAAACTTATAATCTAGTATAATAGAAATTCCACAATGCCTATTTTCCGTGTTGCACTGGAAGAAACCATTATGGTCTCTTTAGAGAAGGTTATTAAAACCTTTATCCTTTAAGTACTTTGGCCATTATAATTTAATTGTACAATTGTTAACCGGGATAGGATTAAAAAAAAACAGTATTGACCATTTTTAACGAGTATAGTAAATATATTCTTTATTCCAATTAGCTATATAAAGAGAACACTGTTATTTAGATGGAAAGATACAACCTTCAAGCAAAAGTAACTTTATCTTGTAAGTATTAGGGTTTTTTTTTTCTCTCGAAAAGGTTTGCTATTTAATTCGAGTTAAATCAAGTAAGTGACGAGGTCGATCACTCTCACGTCTCCTAAATGGAATACAAATGTATCTCTCCAGGTATATGCTAGCATTTTAGTTAGTGCCAATTCCTCTCCCTTTTTATCACCAAATTATGGATATTTCTCGTAAGAAAATTCGTCGGCCTCGCTCATCTTTCTTATATCCCCTATATTGATACCGGATAACTTAAACTATTTGTCAACAATTATTTGTTATAACCCGTTTAAATCTCTCTATTAGGGTCGGCACTTAATATTCTTATCGAATTTCACGTTTTATATCATTGGGATTTTGTTTTCCACATTATTTGCCAGAAAAGATTCTGTTTTGATGATTTCTTCCCTTCACCAACGTTAGTATTCAAATGTTAAAATGTTTTAAAAAAAAATTGGTTATTATCAACTCCTAACACATGTAACTCCAAAATACTATCATTTTAACCATCCAATCCTGAATTAGTTTTCCTATTGCAATTGAACATTGATAATTGGATAAGTAATATTAGCGGTACAAAGTAATTAGAAAGTTCTGTCTTGTTTTCTTTCCAAATTTCGAACTAAAGTATTCAAAACAAAAAAACATAACAAACAAGTAATAATATGAATTTTTTTTTCAACAAGTGATCCTTTTACCTCATTGAACGCGATAGATTTTTTCGATTCTTTTCTATCTGTTGGTTTTTTTCGCAATCGTAATTATTATTTTTGTCTTGTCCTCATATATCGTCACCTTGTCCCCATTCGCGGTTGTTTCGTTTTATTCGTACTAGGTATAACTAAAATATCTATAAAACCAACCTATTTAATATTATTAACTTCACTTGGAGCTTTTCCTTCGTAAGTGGTCTCCTCTAAGTATAAAACAAGTTTCATTTCGGGTGTTTTTCTTGTTAAGCGTATTCGACGAAGTTGAAAGGTTCATTTAATTCTTGCACGTATTTCCAATCCTTCTCATTGATCTTAGACTCTTCCTTACTTTCGCCATTGTTTCCCTGTTTATCTGTTTTCGAACCGTCTTATCGACCTATACTCGACTCCTCCACCAATTTACGAAAATACTGGGATTGTTTGCGAGTGTTAGTACCCAAAAAAAATTAATTTACATACGATGGTTGAATATTAAAGGGTAGTGATTTTACACGGCGATCTACAGATACGGTAACTGAATATTCACCTTCTTTCATAAGGGTAAGAACTTTGACAGTATAATTTTTTAACGGCCGAGTCTCGAATCTTTTATTTTCCGATCAATAAAAAATTATACGAGGGAGAGTTGGATATGACGAATGAATAATCTAAAGAAACTATGCCATCGATAATAAGAGGGAATAGCATATAAGTTGTTAATTTAG
This sequence comes from Anisogramma anomala, assembly GCA_038502455.1. Taxonomy (NCBI): domain Eukaryota; kingdom Fungi; phylum Ascomycota; class Sordariomycetes; order Diaporthales; family Gnomoniaceae; genus Anisogramma; species Anisogramma anomala. The sequence continues at coordinate 9,520,000 of JASMMZ010000010.1, read as the reverse complement.
TACAACTTCCATCGGCTATTAAAAGTGTTATCGATAGGTTAGCTATCTAAATAACAATTTCTAGGCGATCTACCGTATTTCGTGTAATAAGTTTAACGGAAAAAACGTTATCTACCAGGTATCTGTTTATATGGATGTTGTAAATATCGCTTTAGATGTACCCTAATTCGGTTTTTATCATTCGTAGCGTCGTTAGGTTTTTTTGTTTGCCGATGGTATTTGCCTTATAGTCCTTACACATAGCGTTGCGGAACTAAGTAAGGCTCTCACGAAATTAATCTTTCTCTGCCTGGCTTAATGAGGGTATGGTTTTGAGATGTGAGGCTCGAGAATATGGAGTATAAGAGTATAAAATTCGAGGGTAAGGGGATTTCAGCCTCATGCAAATGAGGGATCCTTCTTTTTCGTTCTCGTTGCAAATATATGGATTTATAAGCTTTATATTTCTATCACTGCGACGTTTAGCGCCCATTGAAAGTAGGTTGTTTGAAATTTCTTTTTTTCCCTCTGTTTTCTCAAGCGTAGTAGCGATCCTCGCGAGTAAGTTGGTTATTTTTCCGAATATATTAGTTGTTTTAGAGGGTATTTTGGTTCTTAGGTTCGGTTTAAATATCCTATATATTGCTTTTTTGTATATTCGAATCCGTCAGACATTAAAGGTTGGTATAGTTCATGTCGAATATAGGATAAAAAATCCTAACATTCGGCTTAACTTATCGATATCATTAACGATAGTTTTTATATTTTCGTATTATCTCCTTTTACTATTCGTAGCTCCTCATAAACACGAATCTCACTAATGTAAAGTTTATATCTTATATGATTTTACTTATAGTTGTCATGGATAAGGATAATTGTAAAAGCGGTAGTATAATGTCTATATGTTCCTACAATTGAAATACATTTACGCATTATTTTAAGGTTGTTATTGTTATTTATTATTTGTGTTTTTTTTTTGTTAATATAGACAAGTGACACGAGTACACCGTAAGTCCGCAATAGTCGCTTGGAAAAAGAATTGAAAATGGGCTTAATATTTGTGTTAATATCCACGTGTTGGTAGGGTTTTAGACGTTGCAACGTTGTTGATTCAATTGGTCCAAATAACAGTAGCATTGCAGTAGTCTGATGGTGGATGTATTGTTCTAGGTTTGGCAGACCGCTAGCCGGTCTGCACAGTAATTTTTATGGCTAATTAACTGGCCTGTGCCCTAGACTGAATCGGGCACTCCACAATTAACTGACTTGCAGTCAGTACAGTCAACTTTACTGTAAGTAAAGTTGACCTACTGCACTGCAAATACTACTACCACAATACCACTAATATTTTGTTGAATGAATGAAGTTTTGTTACTTCAAAGTATTATTTTTCCCATTTATTTCTTTATTACATTTATCGTTTACGTGGTTCTAAAGAGTAATTTTTCCATCGAATATTATGAAATACTATTATTATATCATTAATCGTTATAAGAGAAGAAAGGGTTATCGTTTTAGACAGGGACTACAGTTTTTAATAATAGTTTCTTTTGCATAACGTCGTAAGTTACCTCGTTGTTATATATTCCATTCTAATTTATAAGTTTTTTGAAAACCAAACGAATAGTCACTTTCATCTCTGATATCGTGTTTTTCTTCTATCTATTCTCTGTTAAATATAAAAGGAATTGGTTTTTTAATTCCTCTTATAACATATAAGGTCATTATAAGGCAAGTGTATCTGCTCTTTTTATATATTCTATTAGTGATTTATAGGTAAGTCTTCCAAATCAATTTACTTTTGCTGCTACGTTAATGCTTGTTATTATTGGGCTAGACTTAAAATGGGTATTACAAAGAATTTTTAAGCTATTATATTGCTGTCTTTTCTCTTTATATCTGTTGTAAATCCCTTCATTCGATTCTTTTATAAGTCTCGTTTTGAAATTATTCTTGTAAAGTTTTGCGACTATTTTTGCATTTTATAACTAAATTTTGGCCTCTATTTCTGCGTTTTCAACGTAATTAACCATTTTCCCCCGGTTATCCCGTAAATATTTCGGCTAAACTTGTTTTAAATAGTATAATACTTATAGTAGTGGTTGATTGTATAATTTCTATAGCTAATTAGTATTACTGTGTTTTTTAGATCACAAAATCTCGTAAAGTAGTATAAACTTTTAAAAGTTGAGACTGTCAAATAAGGCTTATTTATTTGAATAATTTGTCTTCGGTTTGTTTTTCGACATTCATTCGGTTTAGTTTCTAATAGCTAGCCCGAGTTAACTATGAGGTTTGTAGGGTCTTCGTTCGCTGCTCTCTCGTTTTCGTCTGGTTCTTTCTCGTTTTCGTTCGCTGCTCTCTCGTTTTCGTTTGGTGTTTCCTCGTTATCATTCACGTTCGCATCGTATTCGTTATGTGATTTCTTTTTATCGTGGTTTTGGTTCTCGTGCTCGTTGTCTTTATTCCTATTCTCTTTGTCTTTTAGTTCTTATCTTTATTGTCTTCTTCTCGTTCTTGTTGTCTTCTTGTTCAATGAACTCCTCAAATTCGTTTGACTGCGAATCATGATGTTTGCAAGATAAACGCCTGCACAGGTCACCAGATGGTTACGGGGAGAAAGTGAGGGGTTCGAAGCCCCCCTAAATCGATTATTAATAAATCGATAGAACGTCGAGAGTGTGAAAACCACATTAAGGGGATAATGAATATTAAAAATAAGAATGGTAACAAAGAATATGAGATTGCGAAGGTATATACAATAGCTTGAATATTTTTTTTAAAAAACGCCATGTTAAACGGAGACTATTCCCCAAAATTGCTAGTTAAAGTTATTATTAATATATCATGTAAAATTTTGAAGGAAAGCGATTGAGTCGATATTACAGGTCTTGTTATATAAGGAATTACTTAATTTTTGATGTTGGCGTGATTTGAAGGATAGGACGTTATAGTTTTCAATTTGAGCATAACTTACAAAGTTCAAGGTAAGATTACGAACCGGTTGTGCAACAAGAAATAAGGTTAATCATTCAGTAATACGGTAATAAAGGCAAAAATCGGACTTTTATTTAATTATTTATGAATCAAAACAGTAACTAGAGTTTAATAGTCGTCATTGTTGCTAATTTAACTCCTTAAGTAAGCTGTAAGTTCATTTTTAACAACCGTAACATAAAGAATACGTATACTTAATCAGCGACAAATTTTCAATGGATTACATTATGAGGATTACCGAAGGATTTTAAAAAGATATTTCTTGCCGCGACGGTAATATGATCCGTGAAAACATTGTACTGAGTGTATAAAGTAAGGATTGATTAATTTTAAATACACTAAATATATTTTAGGAAGAGGTTGGAAATGAAAACTTCAACATTAAATTCGTATTTGTTCAATATATAAGGTGAAATCTCTGGCATCGTTGGTATGGGGACTACCTATATATTTTTCTTCAGAAAAGTTAAATTTATCATAACTAAAAAAACATATTATCAAAACGTGAAACCTTTAGAAATGTAAGTGAATTACTGAGCTACTTGAAAATATACAATATAATTTAAACTCATTATTAATCAGTATTTATAATATTTACGATATCCATATTATATACCTTGGTTATATAAAATGGCCATACTACGAGCTTCGCGAAAAATAATAAGACCGACGAGGCAAAATTATAACGATACCAAAAGTAAAGATTTCAAACGGCTTATATCGTTGCGTTATGCCAACCGGAGGCATCCAATGATTTATCGATTGGGATATAAGTTTATAATTTATAAAAAAAACATGTCAACAAGTTCAATAAATTTATTCAATAAGGAATAGATAATTCTGATAAATGTATTAATGTGGTATTGTTAAATTTAACGACCATAAGGTTAATTATTTTTACGTAATACTTTTTTTTAAAAATGATAAAGACTTTATATCGTAAATTGGATTTCTTAGAATATTTGTTAACGAGATTGTATTAAATGTTCAGTTTATACTCAATGCTAACCTCGCATACAGTTCGTAAATGGCAATAGCTTCACCGTATAGATTGAAGGTTACGTGGACCGCATCGTATATGACGTGGAGGATAAGTATATTATGGTATATAAGAAGATGACTAGGGTAGCAATGATAGTAAAAGTATGCAAAAATAGCATTTAAAAATTTATTCGCAAAAAATACGCAATTTTTGGCGTATGAATACTTTATACATGTAATTTTGTAGCGAAAAACATGTATATAGAGATCAATAAAGTCGAGACTCGGAACTATAGGGTAAAAGACCGTAATTAAAATTGATTTGAGTGCAAAACAAACTGGAATTGACAGGGGTTTAGCTTACAAAGTGAAAAGGAATTTCAGGAATAACTACAAATAAGTGGTTGACCACCCTGGCTCGCGTACGCATAAAACAATCAGTCGCTGGTGTTGGAACAACAGTCAATTGCAGTATAGCAAAGTCAACTATATTTACAGTTAGTTGATTGTACTAACTGCAAATTGACTGTAGTTTGTTGGATTTGACTGTATTCACTGCAAGTTAAGTTCAATAGGTGCCCACTTCAAACTAGGGAACCAACCAAATAATTAGCCATACAAATTAGTATTTAGACCAGCTAGCGGTCTGCCAAACTTAGAGGTAACGCATCGTCACTTTTAATACAATATACTAGTTACTTCGACCAGAAATTCGAATTGACTATATTGCAACGATAAATGCCTACCAATATTTAGTATTTTTTATCTTTTAGATTTACTATCACCCGGAAGTGCCGACGACCAGAGACGCACTCGCTGGTACGAATTAGTTCTGTAGATATCGGCGTGAGGGATCGTAATGCGGGCTCCGTTTAGGTCCGTACAGGCATATGTAACCCTTCTCTATACCTTCAATTAAGACTTTAGGGTGCCTTGTAGTGCAGAGACCTGTAAACGTATGAATTATAGCTTTGGTTTGGTAACATGACATTACCGTTTCAGTCTCCGCTCAACGGCTCATTACGCCAGGGTTTTAATTATATAAGCTTTCGAAATGTAATGATCACACTAAATACCCGTGAGTATATAGAAGGTGTCAGAGGGTTTATATTATCAAGAAGGTAGCAGAGGTGCTGAGTGAACAATATCGCAACCGTGCAAGTAATGATCAAAAGCCGTGAGGCTATTCAGAATATACTGAGACTGAATACTTAGATTTACAACTGAAGAGCTATGAAGGAAATACTATCTATGTGGTGCTGACCGTGTCCTTATATCCTTAATCCTTCATACGCCTTCAGTGCTGGATCATGTTGGATCGAAACATGATCTCAATGATCCTTAGTGCATAAACCTAACCCTAAGGTTGCTGACATAAGAGATATCCCCACCTGATATGTTGGACATCAGGTTCTTAGTGGCTTAGCCCCATACTGGCCTGTTTTCTGACCCTCCGATGTTTTTGGATCATAACAAGGAACTTTGCAAAATTATGATAATAAAAAAGCTCATATAATATAGTGTATTAGTAATAGTAAACTTCTTAAGTGTACGATAGTGCCCGAATACGTATATATATAAGCGTATATATATATACGGGTGGTAATTTATTCTTATTATAAAGTGTTACAAAAGGACTCTTAAACACGCGCCGATCTGTACTTTAAATTCTAAAATAAAAAAGAATCCGTTTTCAAGCTTTTTTAAATCTTAAACCTTTTTTTTATAGAATAACAAAATTGTGTATATACTAATAACTGTCCTTACATCTAATACTTAACGTATTATAACTTTATAAGGCGCCCTCCGGTAATATAAGTTTTGATATTAATATCAATAGTGTTTTTATTTCGAAAACAAACCGTTGTCAACGTGTTGTATGCCATTATATACGCATTTAGATCTTTCCCAAGTAATTTTCTATTTCCATACGAGCTTTATACGCCCATACCTATATTCCTTGACGCCTCCTTATTATTTCTCCCCCTATCCCTAATTCCTATTAACTTTACCCGTTTCTCGTAATTATGTGGGGTATAACTTCATTAGGGTTATATTAGGTCACTTTTAACGGGAGTTAATAATGAATTTTATATTAGAGGGGTAGGGTTAGGAGTCCTATACATTGATTTTATTTATAAGTGTCCTAAAATCGTGAGGAAAAGTATAAACGAAGGGTTATATATTAATCGACAATGGTAATTAAACGTTAAAACGAGTGTATTTCCATTCATCATGGCGTCGCGGGGTTTTCAGTTAACTATCTCGTTGTGATCGCCGTAAAGGTGCCTTCTGGGCGTTTAAACGCCTTATTATAGCCTTTTTACATCATCGTTAAAGCGGTCAAAGGTAGTGCGGCGTAGGTTACGACCGTGATGTTAATAAATCGGTGGGGCTTCATTATTGTTAAAAGAGAAGCCAATGGCGAAAACGAGGACAGCGGCCTTAATAGCGGTGGTAAAACAAGCTATATCGTTAATAAACCTGTTTTCGTCACCTTTAACCCTACCACCCCCCTTCCTTTTCTCCGTCGGATTTACCTTATCCTGGGTCGATCCTCGGGCCTTACTTTTTTTAATGGGTAGAGATACTGTTAACAAGTAACGGTCGCCAAAGTTTTAGTAGAGGTGGTGGTAGAATTATTAAATAGATAGGGTGGTTGACCGAATAGCGTATATGAAATAGGTAGGGTGTTTGAAAATATAAATATCATCTGCGTATATAAAACGTATTCGTTGCTGGTGGGCGAAAAACGCGGTTTATAAAGGTTAAAATTTTGATTTCTTTTCATTTTCGAGAAATAGTTTATTATATATATAAATTCCCAGAAATACTCAAGGTTTGTAAAAACCTTATATATATATAAACTTTTCGAATTGTTTTATTTTAAGTTTCTTTGGAGAGTCGTAGTTATCATTTTCTGGCTTTCAAGAAAGCCGCATAGTAAATTAAGTAAGTAATGTTTGGTTTCCTCTTGAATTAAAGGTATAGTTGGTTAGCGTTTGAAAACCAAAAAAATCGGTAATGGGGATTAAAATATGTATATCCGTATGATATGATTTAAAAACGATAAAGTAAAAGTCGTAAGATAATATCGAGAGCGAAAAGGTATTTAAATGTCGAGACTTGTAGTAATTTGGACCGGGTTTAGTTAAGCACATGAGAAGTTATTTTTATTCCCGAGGGATAGATTACCCTCGTTTTGGTTATGCCATTGCCGTTTTATCGCCTTTAAATATACCTTAAGGTAGTATTTCACCCCATTAGCGAAGGGTTAGTTGTTATCATTCAGACGTGTAAAATATTTTACCTCAATATTTGCCAATTTATTTGAGACCTTGTTTCATTAATACCTTTATATGTTAAAAATCATTTAATCGAAACGAAACTCAATAAAATTTAATTGCCGCGTTGAATTCACTCAAAACTTATCAAAACAAGAAAGTTCAGTCCCTTTCAAAATTCTTTATTATAAAGATATTATAAATATATACCGTAATTTCACTTATCGTAATACAGATAACCATTTTTAAATTACGAAGCGCAGCGATAACCTTTATATCGAAAACAAATGTAATAAGGTAAAACCCGTTGAAAAGTTCTGTTACCACATAGTTATGAAGGTAAATTACATATTCGTACCCAAAGTGACTTTACCTATTAAGTAAGTTTTCGAACAAATCCATAAATATAATAATATCCTTCCCGTTAAAATTGGGATACTATTTTCTAAACATTACGGTAAACCTTTCCTTCTTAATTCCGTTTATAAAGGAATAAAAAAATTGAAAAAAGACTCGAAAGGTTACTGAAATTAATCGTAAAAGACTGGCGAATTTTCTGTAGGTTATAAATAAACGTAATAAGGGTTTTCCCGTTGGGCGTTATTTTCGTAAACGAAGAAGATTTTAGAAATCGGCGGGAACGTTATGAACCGTGAGTATCATCCGAAGCCAGGTAAAATACCAAGTATTTTTTATAATATAAAAGGCTAATTAATTGTCGTTTAGTATATCGTTCAGAATTTAAAACGAAACCGTAAGCACCGAGGTAGCAGCCACTTCCTTAATCCATTATATAAAGTAGTGCCGGTGGTTAAATGGTTTCAAACGATAAGCGAAACTAATACGTTATTATTTAAGGGCGATTTTGCTAAAAATTAAACCATAATCCCTAAAAATGGCGACGTTAGTTTAAGTCGTATATAATACAGTAATTGCTCTAGTTGCAACGATTAACAGAATCGTAATTTTATACTCAAACCCTTTTTCCCTATACCCATAATACCAATTCTCGACGTAATAAATAAACATATATACGATAGTAACAATAGTAGCTATATGTAAAAGGTGTGGTGGAGGCGGGTGCCTCATACTTAAAAGTCTCTTGTAATACAAAACGACTTTTAATGCCCTTATTACGCGTTCTCCAACGTAAATGCTTTTTCATAAAGTTTTATTAAACAAAAAAACCAAACCATTATTTACCAGGAAACTTTGTATTTGAAAACAGATTCGTAACCGGGAAAACCATTCCCGTAACGGTAATAACATATAGGTTTCTCCGTTTCGTAAGGTTAAAAGGACCTGAACATCCAGTAATAGATAATGATTTATACCTTTTAGGTACGAATAAGAGCTTTTTTTCAATTGTTTACTAGTTCGTCTTCTTTAAGTTAGCTCCGGATCTATTAATGATTGACTTCAAAAAGAATAAAATCCTCAAAAAAGGAATGTTGTCAGCATAAATAAAAACGCTTCCGAAACAAAGCTTAACGAGTTTTAATATATAGATTATGTAGAGGATCAGGGAAAGAAGAGAGCCTTATAGGGTTTCGTAATTAAGATTTGAAAATTTTATGGTAATTATTTAATATTGAACCCTTATTACCCTATTTATTAAGAAGTTTTCAACCAAAGTAAGTAAGCTTCGATAAAGACTTAGACTCGTTATCTTTTAAACTAGGTGGTTGTCAATCAGGATGTTATAAACGCCTTATACATCGCGTAATAAAATCTATACGACCTTTCCCACCAAAAAAACGAATTCGATATCATATATAAAAGATGTAACTAAGTTTAAAGCAAACCCTTTTAACGTTTTTCACCTATATAAAGAACTGATGAGGCTTCAGGTGATTAACGCCTAGGACATCCTCTGGGCTACAATACGTTTTAGCCCCTTAAAACAAACCGGTATTAATACGATAAACATTTACGACCGTAATCGATATAAATTCCGATTATAGAATTTCGGTATTATTAATACTGCCGGTTATTTTTATATGAGTATAAATACGCTCACAAGTATGTATTCATTGTAAAATATACTATAGAACTTCATTATAAAGATTTAATGCGTATGAAATCGGTATACAGTAATATTATTAAACCCGGCGAATATGTTGTGAGTTCTAATAATATTACGACGGGCCTTTTTACAAAAAATAGAGAACCCTTGAATAATAATATATTGGGACGTATTTGATTTATTTCAATGTTTATTATGTATGTTTTTGGTAAATGAAAACTTGTTCAAGATATTGTTTCGTGAAACCTGAGTCCATTAGTAAGTATGAAAGATTAATTAATTAATTATTTCAAGTGAAGGGCTTTGGAGTGGCGAATGAGACTTGTGCTAGTTGATAATCCTCTATAACTTTGTGTTAAAAAAAAACCCCCCCGGTAGAATTTTACTTTTCAAAATCCGGTTCGTATTAATTATACTTCGGTAACGAAGTTTTGATATTCTAATAACTTTGTATCGCGCAACCGCAACATATCCACTTTCCTTATGCATGAGTAAAATCGGTCTAATCTAAAGGTATATTATTCCGTATGTTTTACGTATATTATAACGGGCCTTCCGACCACACGTAATATATCTCCATATAACCGGCTAAAAGCCCTTATCTATTTGTATACTATTATCTTATATTCGATATTATTGGCGCATAGTAAAAAGGCTATACTAATAGATATTTGGTTATTTAACCTAGGAAAACTGGTTTCCAATATTTAATACAAGGAATAAGTATTGTATAAAATCCACGTGTTAATATGATTGTTAATAGCACCTTATAGTTAAAAATGTTATTAAACTAGATCGGATTACCATAGTATCGCCGGAAAGCTTGATAAAGGTAAGGTTTAAAATGCAATTTAAATTGTATTTCAGGACTTCTACCTCATCATTCGAATATGTATTTGTTGTAAAAGTCTAATTATTTTAGATACGACTTTCGAGAAAGTTATTCAAGATCTATTTCGCTCGGCTATATACGAGGTTTAATTTTTATCAATATTACTTTAAAACCTGTGTATCTAAAAGTCGATTTACGCTAATACGTCGTTAGTGCATCAATCTTGGTATGTATCAACTATAATATGATCGTTAATGAGTAATTATAAAACGTCTTCTTCAAAAATATAGTGTATTAAGGTAACGGTAAAGAAAAACTCTTGTTTAATATAGGAAAAGATTTGAAGCCAGGTTACTAAAAATAGTTCGCGCTAGCCCTCTTACATAGGTATAAATTCACCTTAATTACGGATTACTAGAAACAAATGGTAAGCCGGATGATGTTATGTGAAGCCATAGCCTTTATCATTTTTAAACTATATTAAGGTTGGTATATGTTGACACTATCAATGTTTTCGTCTACTCAATTCATAAAAAGAGCTTGTTCAATAATTGTTGTTTTATCTACGTTTACCTGAGTAATCGTAAATCCTATATTTATTTTCGGTGTTCGATAACGCTTAATCGCCTTATAATTAGTTATTATAAACGTATTTCATATTTTATAACGTTAAAGTTAATTAAGTCCGAAAAGACGGGAAGATCTCTAATCGTTTAGTCATTCCAATTTCTAAAGCCAGTCGTAGCCTATTAATCGGAAATGGATCTTACGAATAGATAAAACTCAAATTTGAATGTAAATATAACTGTATTATCATTGAAGAACCTTTATTACGAAAGTGTTTCATTATAACTAGTAGAATAAATTGGAACCCAATTTTCAAAAGTACTAAAACTATGAAATGAGTTTTTGTACTTTTAAAAAACTTTGGATTAGTCGTATTTTACTTAACCTTAACGGTTTGTGTACTAATTGGCCGAAGCCCGAATTTCCCCAAAGTCATAAAACCTATATATTCTGCAGTGAACCCAGGCTTTTTAACGGAAAGTATGGAACGTTTGCCGAGAGAATTTCGTATAATCGCCTTTTCTTAAACGACAATAGTTTTGTTTACATCGAATGAAATAGGGTTTGGAAAATGGGGTTAACTCAATGAGGTATTTTTAGCTTGCCAATTTACGTAAATATTAAACCTGTAGCACGCGTAGAAAACGTAATTCGGGTCTCGTTTTTTTCCAGTAACGTACTATTGAATACTAGTGTAAAAATGCTTTATTTTTTGGCTTTTTTTCGCCGAACGGATGATTGGCTGTCTAGGCTTGATAATTGAGACTTTTTTGGTTAGTGTTTTCACTGTTACTTTCCTATTTTAACGAATTTTATCGAGGAGTTGAATGTTTTTTAATTCTTACCTAGAAATACGGATGTATTTTTCACCTTTTCACCTGAAGGTTATGAGGAAATTTTCGTAGATGAAAAGGAAGGGTTTTTCATAGTTTTAGTATTAAGAAGTAGCCATATACGGTTCAAAAACGTAGTTTTTCTCTGAAATCATATAACTGGAAAACCATAACAATCGAATGAAACGTATATTAATATATTATTACAAGTGTCCGCCGTCGTAAAATTAATGCTGGCAGCATTCGTTTATGGTTTTAATGATTCCTCAATAGCGAAAGAACGAAAGAACCCAACGGTTTATAAAAAGAAGAAAAAATATGTCGTTAAACTTTTATTCAAATTATAATGGTATATCAATAAGTAAACCTTAATTAGTGTAGTTCCAGCCTCAATTAATTTTTTTATTACCTTCGGAACTTCGATCAAGGTTTTCTCAAAAGAGTAATGAGTAATACTTAGAACATTCACTACGTAGATACACTGAGATTAATGGAACGTGATAAAAAAAAACCTTTAAAGAAATGGAATAGTACCGGTATTATTTCCTTAAAAAGGATTGTTTTTCATTTCAACGTTAGTAAAGCAAATCATGTATCCCGTAAGGGTTTTAGTTCTCAACTTCATAGTAAATTAATGAAATTACACCGGTTGAACAACAATATATCAAAGAAAAGGAACTTTTACATTACACTTTGAACCAACAGAAATGTTGACAAGATCTTGTAGGTTCTTTTCCTCCACCTCTTTTTATAATATAATACATTACGCGGGGTGATATTTCGGGTAGTCACGTATAAAATCCTAACCGCCTCTTGTATAAGTAAAATTCCTTGATAACATTAGGAGGTTTAGCTTCTTGTAGAGGCCTATTGTCGTAATCTATATAATTTTCAAGTTGAAAGGGGTAAAAGGTTTCATAACCTCCTTTATTGGGGCAGTCAGTAATATTGGAGCCGTTTCATAAACGGCGGAAAAAGGCGTGTAAAAGGCTTTTCAGGGGTATCCATGTGTTTACTCGATTTACGTAAAAGGGAAAGGGGAAGCGGTAGAGGGCGATTAACTGAACACCGGCGTAAACCTACTTATTTACATCCTCTAATCTTTATTAACGATATACTCGATAACGTACCCCGTGATACGTAATGCCAACATACAGTATTGGGTAAATTTCGACCCATTAAAACATACGATAAAGGTATTGATAACTTATTAGTAAACCCTATATATGGACTCGCAAACTTCGAAATCGCGCCTTTGTGCGTCTAAAACTTTATATAAGAACTTTACGTTAAAGCATTAAGTGCTTTGTGTAGTAACTTCTTTCTCCGCTGGGGCCGGTTTATTTACCTGGCTCTTATACTAAGGCTCTTGAGTATTTTTCAAAGGTCGGGCGGCCTTTACAGGTGCTGAGGGTGGGTGTGGTCTGTTTGGCTCCTTTGATGTTGGCTATAAATATGTTTGTTGAAGAAATTTCGTTGCCGATGTTAAGGTATCGTATGTATTTCTGGTAGCAGCACTAATAATTGAGGAGCTTCCCATAAATGTGTCGAGAAGGATGCAACACCTAGTATAAATAGGTGGAATGATTACTTTTGGTGGATTTTGGAGGGGAAAAGCTAATAGTTGTACATATAATAGCTTTCTATATAAAGTTTGTTTTTCTTTTTAATAGGTATTATTGACAAACCAATTGGAATCATACGTATTAGAGACCCTTAATATTGTTGTAAGCTTAGTGATAGTTTTATTGGTATTAAACGTTTTTTGGTATGTTTTTTACTTAATTAACTAGTGGATTTGAAAACTTGTTATTATTATAATAATTGGATATTCATTTTCATTAAATGCGTTAAGGCGTTGAGGTTTTTCAGTTAAAAGTTTGGAGGAATTCATTTGGGTTTAGGTGTAATTTTGAGAACGCATGTACGGGCGTTAAGGAATTCTGTGGTTAACGATACCTTTTTCTTTATCCTAACTTATTGAAAGACATCTTTTGTTCATGACATATTTGAAAAATATATTTACTAGGTTAACCTTTTTTATAGGGTATCGAATCAAAAGATTATATAGATTAATCCTAAGCTTTATTAAAACCTATTTGTTCGTCTTTTTTCATATATTGAAGTTTCAGTCGTTAAATTATTCGTTAAATTTGTCGAGTGAGATAGGTTTTCAATTTGTTTCGGTAGGGTTTGAATATTGGATAATGACGCCAATGTTGGTAGGGCTTTAAAGGTTGCAACGTTGTCCATTCGATTAGTCGAAGTAATAGTAGTATTGCGTGGTCTAGTATTGGATGTATTGTTCTAGGTTTGGCAGACTGCTAGCCGGTTTGCATAGTAATTTGAACGGCTAATTTCTTGGCCTGTACCCTAATGTGAAATTGGCGTGTATTGTACTTAACTTACAGCCAATATATTGAGCCCACATAAAACAATACACTTAGCTTGTAGTCAGTATAATTAACTTTACTGTGAGTAAAGTTGACTTATTGTATTGAAAATACTACTATTTTAACGCTTGCGACTTTTTAGTTTGTACACGTACGTTAGTATGATTGATTAATCTTTTCTGGTAAGAATTAAACTGCGACCTCGATATCTGGCCAGACCTTTGAGAATTACAATTGACTCTTACATCTAATTACATCCATTTGTAATCAAATTAACCCTAATTACTGTTAATTATCCTACGGCTTTAAGGTTAGATTTTATCGACTCCCACAAAAAGTTTTCCCATCACAGGCTTATACAAGCCTTTAATTTATTCTTTTCAGTTAAGCAAATCGCTATCGTTAGTTTTCTGACAGTATTTTTGTTAGTTATCATATTCCTGACCGCTTTTATATAATTTAGCTTTGCAGAGCGGCCTATTAACATAGCCCTCGATACGTAAAATTAGCCCATTACTATTTAGAACCCTTTGAAAGGTTTTATTTAGTGATGCCTTCGTTATAAAGTTAGTAATATTGTCTTTTTTGTTAATTCAACGGAATTCTTCGATTTCCTTCTTTTTGTAGACTGTGTGGAATGCTTATAGCTTATTAGTTGCAAAGGAATTTAACGTCTTTTGTTGTTGACTAATTCTAGAGATTGTTCAGTTTAGTATAGTTACTATCATTTTTGAAGATAAAAATAGAAATATTTCTATTTTCAACCGAGTAAGAATCATTGGTTGTTAATTTAAATAAATAAGTTAGTTTGAAAGTTATTGCTTATACCGAGGTTGTATGTTTTCCAACTAAAAGTGATATGGAGTAGAGGATGCTAAATATATAAAATACTAGTGTTTACTATTTTATTAATAATCGTTGACTTAATTAAACAGAGTTCCATCCTAGGGATAAATACTACTACGGCTTTACTGACGTCAGTATTGTTAAGTTCTGTAATATTATCAGTATCTATTTGCAATACAACATATTACAAACAGCTTCTTATTAAGTATTGTTCTGCCTTACTGTCTTATATAATACCCTACAAAATCTGTTTCAAATAATAATTTCAAATATAAAAAAAGTCGTAGGTTTGGGTTAATTATCGTTATAACCATGGTAAAGACATTAGTTATTAAGCGATATAAAAAAGGTCGGTTGTATAATCATTAGAATGCTTTATAGATCATATTTTCATTTAAGCCTTTAATTTTAGGCGCTTCTTCTTTATTTTATTATTTCTGAATCATTGAATTTTATAACGCATTTAATAAATTTCGTGTTTGGGATACAAATATATTTTAGATAATATATCACCTATTTCAATCAACATATAATAATGATATGACGTGTTTACCAGCAGCCTTATTTGCTATAAATCCAACACCTTTTAACGTTATTTCGATGAAGAAATTAACGGGATCAATTTAAACCCAGATAAGAATATACTCTTCATATAAAGAATCTAGGAAAAATCTGTTTCTTCAAGCTTTCAGATACTGTTTGTAATCTTTGATGAAGAAAATATGGGGAAACCCCTGTTAAAAATCTGTTATAAATATTGTAAAAAGAGGTGTTTTAGTTACTTGACTGGTAAAAGGGTATGTTTAAGATCGGCTACAGAGATTTGTAAAATTATGGCAACTATTAGGGCTATATTTCTGGGGATTATTAGCCCAGTTATTAGCCTGTAATATTACCTTCGGTCCATCCCAAGAATCGTTCCGAAGCTTTATTAAAGGTGTTAAAAGTCGCTAGCGATGAGTAAAATGTACTTTTCTTCCGTAAACCGGTTTAAAATATACGTAATACCTGTTTGGAAGCGACGAAAAACGTTGTGGTAACATATAGAAGATTTTTGCCGTAGATTATTTTGGTATATTGTGGAAGATACCGGTGTTAATTCCCTACTACTCCTCTCATAAATCGTACTTGTAAGCCAACAAAATACTAGAACCTTTTATTTTCATTAACAATTTTCTTTTTCATTATAATAGTGCTATATCTCCTTGTTTTTCATGGTACTCCATTCATTAGTTCAAACTTTTTTGTATTTTTTCTCTTTATGGTTGTTATTATCCCAGTCTTCTAATTTTAAGATGAATACAAACATTATTACACAGGTCTTCAAGGCCATTTGGAACGTGAGTTTTGTTATTTTAGAACTACTTGTTCTATATTAACTATCGTATAGTTTCTATACGTACGTCCTATTAATATTTACCCTTATATTACCCACTAGTAAAAATTTTTAAGTACGTTTATCGTATATCACACGATCCGCGTGAGTTTTATTAAGAGAGTCAATGTAAGCGTAAGTTACAGTAACAGTTAAAACCCTATTAACGATTAACTGCACATCATAACTAAATACCATTTTTGCGCCGTTACTGTTATGATCCGTAACTTTAGTTATATATACATCCCTTTTAACCTTAATACTGATATAAATAAGGTAATGAAGAAATTTTCGAAATTTTGTCTCGTTTTCAATGTTTAAAACCAGAATAAATAGCCCGGCTTTTAAGTTGTTTGGTTATTTCTAATAAAGGATTGGACAATTTGTAGGCTTAGGTGGTTGTCGCTAAAATTGTCATAAGAGTTTGTGGCGTTATTCAACATAAAGTCAATACACAAGGTGGTGGCAATTCCGCCTTATCCACGCCTATTTGTTTAGGTAGTTTTCGTATCGTATAATTCTTTAATAAGACGTATGGTAATTGAGTAAAGAAATAGTATTTTGGTAATAAACGTGTATATAGCGGTTAATAAGTGGATAAAGAACCTTGTTGAATTTGATTAGGGAGTTATTTAAGGTTATCAAAAGTATTGGTGGCAAATTGGATAAATTGGTAAGTATAGGCAAAAAGATGTTCATCAAAAAAGGTTTATGTATGGAATTGGATAATGGCGAGTGCATAGGAATTATTTATCAATTGTAATCGTAATAGTAATACAATTTTATATGCGTTGCTCAATATTTATAAAAAAATTGCCTTTATACGGTTTAGTAACTAGTGAAAATCGAATCAAACTCGCTTACATTTTGTAAGGAAAGTTCCGTCGTTATTTTCGATTTAGTTTAACGGTTTTTGAAAACATAGATGGTTACGGTATTTGAAAAGTTTGAAAAAAACTCCTAAGTCAGATGTATATAATCCATCTATTTAATTAGGACTTGTTGTTTTAGAGAGTTTTTGATATGGAGGCGGCTTATTTAAGGTTTATTTCGGGTTTACAAAATGATTTCGATGTGGAATTTGTGCTTAATTTCTTCTTCGTCATTAATAACGTTAATAACTGGTAGCTGGTAATTGCAGACTTATTGGTTCGAGAGCGGGTCGCAAGTAGTTCAGATAAACTAATTTATATGAAATCGGATTTTTTTCTACGCGAAATTCCAAGTTCTATGACACAGTAATCTATAATACGTATAATATGGTATTTAATATAAAATTAGCTTGATTCTTGGGAAATTGTTCCGATTTGTAGTTTTTTTTTTAAAAAAAAAGCTAAACATTATCTTTAACTCTAAATCTTTCTAAGAAAAAGCGTCATTTATTAGCGGTTTCTTTTATACGTCATTACATGGTCTTTCTTACGGTTTATGCGAGTTTCGTAACATCGTGAATATGTTAGACGAAGTTTTAAGTTCTCGTGCATGAATTTGAATCCGAAATAAATAAATGTTGGATAAGTTATATGGGGGCAACGTGGTATCCGTATGTTATAAAAAACGGATCAATACAAATAATACTTATATTTTGATCATTTACAGCTAATTAATATCCAGGTTATAAACGGTTTTTATTAAGTTACATGTAAATAACGAAAAACGTAAATATGCTTTAACCTCTTGATTAACGTGCTTGGTAGCGGCATTCGTCCTAGTTTAGAATACGGTATTTATGAATCTCTCTTTCCTTGTTAGGTTGTGAAGGCATTTTTTAAAACCTATCCATTCAATTCGACCCTCTGTCGCTGATAATAGCGCAAATAAACCCGTAAAATCTCCAATAATATCTTGGGAATTTCTTTCGCGTAAATTTTGGTATTCATAGTCTTGATTTAATTTCAAGTATCGCCTTCACTTCAACGATCCGAATCAACGATAAATTAACGTGTGTTACCGGCTTCCTTCCAAATTAAATCGATTATGAAGTCAATTAAAAGTTTATTTTACAGTCATTCAGAAACTAGTAAGGGTTTTAAGTATCTTTTTCGGTAATTTCGCTAATACGTCATTCACTTATAAATATTATAATGACGGTAAAAACGACAAATTGTATGGTATAATACGGATTGAAAATAAGTTTTAAATAAAATAATTATGGTAGCGTTACGGTTTGTGTAGACGGTAAGGAGCGAATAGTTTGTAGTTTGTATTAACACAGTAGTGGGTCGTTTTTAAACTGAAATTTAAATACGGTTATAGAATCGTGAAACATCATTTTTATTTATCCAATATTTTGAATTAAAGACCGTAAGTTTTTAATTGTTTTTGGATCGAATATTAGCGGGAAAGATACGATCGCCTATACATATCGTACGAATCAGGATAGGGTAATTGTTATTCCAGTTGATAACGAAGTTCTAACTGCTTAAAGACTAATATTAGTAAAACTTTTGTAGCCTTTTGGGGTATATTTGTCATTAACGGTTAACAAAAAGTCGTGTTTATTTTTAAACGGGTTAAATAAAGATTCATTAGGAGTAAAATAGCCCTAGTTTCTGGCTTAGAAGGTGGAGGTCAAAAATTCTTTTCAAAATATTTTGATTTCGTTATAATATTACATCATGTCGTGTATAATGCGCTTTTTTATTACGAATTGATTTGAACATAAATTGGAAAATGCCTTTAAATTAATGTATTTATCGTTGAGAACATCGTTATATAATGACAAAGTATTTAAGGTCTTTTTTGGTTTGTGAGGATAATAAAAGGACAGGTCACACCCCTAATTTTTGCGCTCCAGGTTTTCGTTTTTTTTTTTTTTCTTTTTTTTTTAATTTTAATTTTTTTTTTTTTTTTTTTNAAAAAAAAAAAAAAAAAAAAAAACTGAGATTTTTTAATATTTTATTATCGTGGATTTTGTAGGTGTATTTAGCGAGTAACAAACGACGAAATTTGTTGTAATAGTATTACATTTAGTGCAGTAGGTCAACTTTACTTACAATAAATTTGACTATACTGAACTGCGAGTTTATTGCTTTGTGTAGACTTATCGCATCGGGTGTAAGTCGATTGCAGTACACTTCACTTGACACTAGAGCACGAGCCAAACAGTTAGCCATATATATCAATGTGCAGACAACCTAGCGGTCTGCCAAACCTAAAACAAGATATCTACCACTTGATCAATGCAATACTACTGTTACTTTGATGACTAATCGAATCGACAACTTTGCAACGATTTAAGTCCTGCGAACACTAATCAGTGTTTATTAGGTTACGCACAGATTGGCTAAGTAGAAGAAGAAGCTACTTTCCGTTTACTCTTTACATCAAATGACGGCTAGGGTAAAGAAAAGATTTTTACGAAGAGCCTCTACCGCTACACTTGTTTTCACGACAATAAATAGAAAGAACTTCTAAGCTTCGCCGGTTTTCACGGAAGTTTAAAGATAACGACGGTATCGCTATCGAAAACACCAAGATATTTTCATTAATCCTCCCTAAAAACGTTGAAATTGACTATCAAAAGTCTTAAAGTTCGGCAAGTTGGCAAACAGCTAAGTCAATACTACTACGGGTGTTACTACTACAAAAACGATTCAGTCTAACGGCCAAAATAATTACAACAAACAACCTTTTCCCTCTACTACTAACAATGACCTTTGACCTTACCCTTTGCATCAAACCTTTGCCCCTGCTTTACTCTTTTTACTTTCCCTACGCCAATTCAATCGTCAAATTTATTGATTTAAGCGAAAACACCAAGAATAGCCATGTGGCGCCGAGAAAACCACGTTACGTGACTCCACGCCAAATTGTCAAATTTCTATGCGGCCTTACGCCAAAACACCAAGTCCCTACGTTCAAAGATTACCAAGTCCTTTCACTTATGCGTCCTGCACACCCTTTACAAGTTAAACTATCAGGATAGCTCCAAGTTAGTCATTTAAAGAAAAAGTTAAAGCCCTTGTATCAGTTGTCACCAAGTATTATGATTGAAACCTTTATAAATTCGACAGCGATAAAAATTAAATTCAAAAATATTTAATCAATTTCGTCGGCTTCTTTATTTTAGAATATAATGGCGGTAAAAACCTTAAGCGCTCTTTTCGCAATTATCGCGAATTCCTAGATAACTAAATTATTAATACGTAAAAGACAATTAAAAAAACCGTTCAATACAAGGTGAAAGCTAAAATTAAACGCTAAGGGATTCACGTGTTAAAAGGAAGCTTTATTAAGATAATAGAAACCCTTTTCGAGTTAGCTTAACTTAAAAAACTCCTTTAAGACTGACGATCTAAAAACAAAGGTGTTAAAAAACCTTACCAACCTTACACGCAATTCAAGGGACTTCTTCTTTACTGTTAACTAAATTAAGACTCTTTAAGCGCTAGTGATAAGGAACCTATTAACTTACTCGGAAATTTAGTACCTTGATGTAATATCGTAAAGTACACCCTTAGAGATGGTAAAACATATGAAATAACGGCTTCCTATGCGGCCAAAAGTATTGACGCTAACGATTTACACCAATTAATTAAATAAAATCGTCATGATTTCTAGAATCCTTAAGTGCCCATTCCCCTTTAGCAATTCCATCGACAAGCTCCTTAAAACCCTTCTCCATTTAGATTTGCCTACACGCAAAAGCCCATTATAGCTCATATTACAGGACTTTACCCCTAGAGTTAGGCAACTGGTAATTACCCTTAACACTGTATCTAAGAAACTCCAAAGTTTAAATTGTCAAAAAATATCATTTAAGGTTAGGATAACCATTACGACCTATCTTGAAAACTTATTAAAATGGTTAATATTAACAATTAATTGTTTACGGATTTCGTTAAGATTTAAAACGACGTAAAGAAGTATAACGGAAAACTTTATAATCTTTTAGACACTAAGATAATTCCCTTTTTAAACATTTTCAAATAGATAAAGGTTTCCCCTTTAAGTTTTTATTTACTATTTCCCGGAATCCTTATAAGGTACATTAGGAATTACTACAAAACATTTTTTACTAAAGTTACTACATTTCGCGAAATCTATGATAGTATAAAGAGCTACTTCTAACAAAACTTACACCTTACGTAATATTATACAAATTAGGTCATAGAATGGTAAACTATAATGATAGCGAGGAAAAAAGAGGAAGAAAAGTTAATGGATATTTTTAATTAAATGTTTAATAAGTTAATTCTATGCCAAAAATCAATAGAGAAAGTTCACGTTAATGAAGTTACACTTCGCAAACAGGTATAGGTAATAGTTACGGGTGTTAACGAATTCGAATACGCCTTATAACGCCTGAATGCCACCTGCGAAGGCTTTTATAACCAGTTACGTTCCTCTTTTGCCAACTTAACAACGCCTATATTAAACTCGCTTAATATATACCCCCAAGCCGGTAATTTTCCTAACGTATAGAAGGTAGACCTTACAGTAATTAATTACGTCGGCTGCAAGTACGGGCGATTATAACGTTAAAAATTTGGCCTACCGGCTTTAAATTAAAGCCAACAACCACATTAGCGTTAATAAGACCAAGATTTAGGCGAACTTGTCAATCGCAAGTATTATCGTTGTAATAATGGTAATAAATGCTAAATTTATGGTAAATCTAGCTGTTAGTTAACTCGGTACCCCTTTACCGAACGCAAAAACAAAAAAGTAATATATTACGCCTAATACCCTATTGTTTCTAAATATGATTACTTGGATTAAATTGAAAACTTTAAAGGTAATGAGCCAATTAACGACGCCAATACCCCTAAGAAAATGAAGTGATATAAAGATATTGCTCCTAACGCAGCTTAGTAATTAGCTAACCATGTTTTTTTGTACCTTTTGTGTAGTAAAAGACCTTACATTTACCTTAACCAAGTTTTTAACCCTTTATAAACCTTTAATTTTCGCTATTGTTACGCGAAACACACGTTTTAAAGTATTATGCCAAATACAGGGGTAATAAGTTACTTAATAAAAAGCTATTCTCAGTATGTGACATTACGAAAGGAAATAATTATAACTATTAAAATTAATCTTTACGATATTGTTTGGGCTTAAGTTAGCTTGAAAACAGGCGAATAACTATCATTACTAGGGATAAAGGTAATTAAAACAATTGTAGGAGTAATTACGTTCCATATTCTTAAGTCTACTACCCTTTTCTTTTTTTATTTGAAGAATATAAAACCGTTCAACGTTAACATCGACGTTAACATGTCTGAACTGTTTAAAAATAGTTAAAGATTTTTACTCGTATTTAAATAAGGGCATTTATAATTTCATCTTTAAAACCCCAAAGCAGTGGTATTAAACTTAACGAAGTTGAAAATACGTTAATTACACCAGCTTTTTAACTATCCAGTCGTTAATAGGCTATACAAAGTTTTAAAGTCCGTAAGGAATAACGATGTGGAATACTTTACTCTAAATCTCTATTAAAAGATTTTACTACTACGATAAATTGTATACCTGAGCCCTCCAGAAATTCAAGTTTACATTAAGAAACGATAAGGATTTTAATTACCATATTTTCGTCGATATATTTTACTTAAATAGCAAACCTGTTCTTTACATCGTTAATTCCATGACTTTTTTTTACGAAATTAAATTTCTAAAGTACTTTTCGATAAGGTATACGTGAAAAACATTAAATATATTATAAATTAACATATACCTAAGCCCGTCTAATGTCTTCGTCCATGATACTAGTACTAACTTTATCATGGTAACGTTTTAAAAAGATATTATGATAATAGTTATTTAATGCAAACAGGTACCTGTGGAAATCTATTAAATTATTGAAAAGATTGAAAGATTATACGTCCTACTTCGCCAAACATATAATATCCTTACGTTGGAAATTGAAAAGTTTATGGATTCGGAGGCATGACTACAAATAGAAGTAAAAGGCTTAAACAATACTATAGGCTTTAACGGCTTGGTGCCAACGCTTTTAGTCTTTGAAACGTATTTACGTTTAACGAGTGAATTTCCGCCTTCGGTAAGTACTTAAAAACGTATTACGTTATGTAATAAAGTTTGAAGGGAACTAAAAAAATAATTGACACGCCGCCAGATTCATAAGGCTCTTAATACCAAAAACGGCCCCATAAAAATAGATGCACTAACTTTTCCGTTACAAAAAAAAGTCTTCGTATAACAGGAGCCGAGCAAATAAAAAGGCCTCTACAAAATTTTTAGTATCGCGAACTTTGAAGTAATTATTAAAATTGCTAATAGCCTTATGTCTTTCAGAACTATTTAAGTTAAGCCTTATATTAAGGCTATTAATAATAAATATTTTCAAGCTAAGTCACTTAGTTAATACGAGCTTCCTCCACCTATAATCGACAAATCGATAAAACGCCACCGGTGTGGACGACCCCAACAAAAAAGGAATATGAAGGAGAGGGAATATATACCGGGCCGTATCTACAATACTACTTAGATAATCAGGGGGAAAAAAGTATAATGAAGACTTGGTATTAGAGTTTCGAACGCAAAAGATTATTAAAACTTCTGGCAAACCCTTGAAGAAAAACAACAAAGTCGAAATTAACGACTTACTAATTCTAGGGGTTATAAAATTCGTACCGAAAACCGATTTTAACTTCTAAAACCTAAACTTCATGATCGTTAAGTTAAGGATTATCTACGAGGTTAAGGGTAAAATTAAGGTGCAGCCGTACGAAAAATCACGTCTAATCACTTAAAAATACAGTAAAAAAGGTAAAAACGAATTCTTCACGTGGTCGCTAACGACGTAAAAAATATATCCAACGTTTAGAAATTACTTCGACAGCAAATCTGCTAACTAAAACGAAAGGAAAGTTTACCATTAATAGTCGTAATATAATGCAAGCATTCATACAGTTAATAATGGATTTATAACGAATTGAATTACTAAAACTACCATAGGAACTACACGTTATCTACCCTTCAGGTACGGTAATACGATATATTAAATTACTATATGAATTATCTAAAACATTCATTTATTAGTTTTTCATCTACCAGTTTCACTTTAAATTACCACTAACTATAAAATCGTCACCATACAACCCGTAACAGGTAATAACTTAAAAACAACTTCGACGTCATAGGTATACAATTTAATGATATCCATTTCGTCGAAATGACTGGCTTTATAATACTAGAATAACAGGCGATTAAAAACTTGAAATTTTGGAATTATGAATTAGGAACAACGTGAACATAAATCAATCAATTACAATTTAATAAATTATCAATTAGTATACTTAGTATGAATACCGGCCTTAGCTCTCGCCAAAAGGATTAAAGCGTTTCTTTTCACTACAATTCACAAAACTAATATGGCTAGAGCTTAATGGTACCTGAGATAACGTGCTCGAAGCAATTTTATTGCTACCTTATACCAACCGAAAGCCTTTTACGACCTATTCATCGCGGAGCAAACGCAAAATCCAACGTATAAGGACTTTAACCAGCTAAATAAAAGGCTTCGGTGGCAGATCCGAAACCTAGACCAAGGAATTAATATAGTCTCAATTAAATTTTTGAGGGCTAAGTTGATAATTTTCATGAACGGATCCTTTATAAATAACACTGACTTATCCTTATAAATTGACTTCCTAATAACACTCGTTAATAAAACCAAACAAAAAACCCAGTTTAATATTGTCTTCAATCTAATTTACTAAACCTCCGTCAAGTGCAAAAGGATTATATGAAGCGTATTAGCTTCGAAGGTCTACGGTATAATAGCATGTTTTAACGTAGGCATAACATTATGGGAAACTCCTAACCTTATTACCAAACAGTTAAAAATTCCTCTTATCCCGGTAATAATTTGTATTAACTTAAAGATCCTTTTCGAATTCTTTTTGAAACTTGGAACCACCAGCAAACAACGCCTGATAATCGACATAATAGCACTCTGTAAAGCTTATGAAGCAAAGAAGATTAAATAATTTCGGTAAATTTACGGTAAAGACAATTCAGCAAATAACATAACGAAAACAACACCAGATAAAGCCTTAAAAGGGTTTATAAATAACAACAAGTTCACTATACGAATCGAGAGCAACGTTAATAGGCCGCCTGGAAAGCCTAAACTACGGGACGTCGGATAAGAATGTCCCGGAAAACTAAAATATTTCCATAGAAGTAAAGGAATTAATAATAGCGATTTATTTCACTGACACGGCTAAAGGAGAGGTTTGTAAAAGTCTGTGGTAAAAAAAACCTTTTGTAGGGGTTAATAAATTCGGACCTCGGAGAGGCGGAGTAATTAAGGCCAAATAGGGTTAATTTTTATGCAATTAGGTGCAATTCAGTATGGAAGTCAACTGGAATTGATAGGGGTTTAGCCTATTGACAAGGAGGTAATTCAGTGGTAACTAGAAAAGATTAGTTAGCCACACTAACGTGCGCATACAACATAAAAAGCTGCTAGTATTGAAATAGTATTACATTTAATGCAGTAGGTCAACTTTACTTACAATTAAGTTGACTATACTAAACTGAAAGTTGAGTGTATTGCTTTGTGTAAACTTACCGCATTGGGTGTAAGTTGAGTGTAGTATGCTACACTTCACACTAGGGTACGAGCTAAGCAATTGACCATACAAATTACTATGCAGACCGGCTAGCGGTCTGCCAAACCTAGAACAAGACATCTACCACTTGACCAACGCAATACTACTATTACTTCGAAGACCAATCGAATCGACAACGTTGCAACAATCTAAGGCCTGCGAACAAAAGTCATATATTACTGGGGAAAAGCTATTGTTAATGTTTCATTCAGGTAATTAATCTCTTAAGGTTTAACCAGAATAGTTGTCTTCTTAAAAGGGTTTTCTGCTAAGGTTCCATTGAGCGAGTACGGGTTTTAGAAGGGAAAAAAGCTTGAACCGCTCGAAAACAACTTTTTCCTTGGGCCTCTAACAAAACGCGACGTCCTTTTTAATTAAAATAATTGAAAGGCCTCTTATAACCAAAGTATTCCGAATAAATTACCGGTAAAACTTAGTAAAACAAAGAAATTCTCGTACCCTTAATACGGATGTAAAAGCCGTTCATTTCCGAACAACGCGTGACTTGTCCGGGTTTATACGTACTCGGATTTCCGTTCTAATGACGAACCCTGAATATTGAATTTTTGAAGAGCCGAATTCGTATTTATATATAAAAAGACATGATTAAACAGCGTTTAAAACGATCAATATCTACTTAACTTTGATATAATAATTATCGAGGTTGATATAAAAATATACTAAAACTACGTTAATGTATACGAAATGAAAAATATGAATAAATATACGTACCTAATTATTAATATATCGTTGAAAAGTAGCCGGTACACCGAAAAGATCGAATGTGTAAATGAATTATTTGTCAAATCTAAAGAATATACGAAATAATGTTTTTCATTCGTTGTCGTTTTTAATACAAATTTTGTAAAAAGCGGTTTTAATGTCAAGTTTGGTAAATTATAATGATCACACTAAATACCTATGAGTATATAGAAGGTGTTAGAGGGTTTATATTATCAAGAAGGTAGCACAGGTGCTGAGTGAACAATATCGCAACCGTGCAAGTAATGATCAAAAGCCGTGAGGCTATTCAGATGTGTAGACTGAATACTTAGATTGACAACTGAAGAGCTATGAAGGAAATACTATCTATGTTGTGATAACCGTGTTCTTATATATCCGTGTCTTCATACTATCTTCAGTACTAGATAGCTTGGATAGCAAGATATTTAACATATCCTATGCATCCGTGCGTTTACCCTAACCCTGGGTTGCTGACATAAGAGATGTTCTCTGCCTGATGTGTTGGACGTTAAGCTTCTAATGGCGCAGCTGGCCGCTGGCCTATTCCATAACCTGCAGTTGGTTCTTGGGTCATAACATAAATCACTAAATTTTTGAAATATTCGCGAACTTTTCTTCAATTAAATGGAAGGGATAACAGTTGGCTTTTGTAATAACGTTAGATTATCGGTGATTGGTATTAAAAAGCACTTCGCCTTCATGATTCTTAACAAAAACTATGTTGGCACTAGTTGAAAAGCTATTTATACGAATAAAACCTCAATCTAACAATTTAGTTAACTTCTTCCGCAATAACAAAATCTCTTCTCGTAATAAAAAATGAAACAGGCTTTAAATTACTTTTAAAATCTAGTCCTAATTATTAGTATAAAGAATAATTTCGTCATCGGTTTCGGAGTGATATGGAAGTAACTTGTCCCCTAAAGTTTTATTAAATGAAGAAATAAATTGCTCTAATATGTGTGGGAGTTTGTTATTAACGTTAACGAATGGCTTTGGAGCGAACTCATCATTGATAATTTTAAGGGAGATGGCGGCAAATCGCGTAAAAGCGGTTTGGTTCCTATAATCTTTATGTAATATAAAGTAAAATGCGGCGATATTAATTCTTTTAGGTGGTTTTTATGTTAACTCGAAACCCTTTTTCTATAAGTGGTTGTTACTTGTTTATCTTTAAAGTAATACATACTCAGAAGCCGCGTAAGTTACCTTTTTGTACTCTATTAAGGGTTTACCTAAAATAACCTTACATTATAAATAGAAAATGATATAAGCCTGAATATGGTATCAATATCTTTTGAAGTCAGGGTTTAAATAAATTATTAAGAAAATAAATCGTCAATTAATTTTAATAGCATAATAGGTTACCTTATTTAGTTACCGCAGTAAAATAGCGATACGCGATAATTATAATAGACTGGTAAATTGTTTGTATGCAAGGATATTATATTTACAATTTATAATTATTAAACGATTAATTTATTAAATTTAATTGTAGAGTTAATCCATTTTAAACGGAGATTTGTTGAAGAGCTAAGTGTAAGTTATCAGATTGAATTAAAGTTTGATTAACTTTTATACGCGACGATATATTAAAGTTTTGCTTTTTTCCCTCAAGATCAATAAACTTTTCGGTAAAGATTAGGTGAATATCTATATTTACGTTAGTTTTAGAACTATTCATGCGTTAAACTGAATCTCATGGGAAAATTCGAATTTGATAACCGTCTGCACTGTAACTTATGTTTAAACTAAAGTCTTTGTGGTATGAAAGTTCTTCATGGTTAATCCAGGTAATACGTCGTTTAATATCGGTTCAAAAGGTGTTTACGCCAGGTATAATAATATTTCCATGGTTATCATAGGTGAGGGTATCACTATTACCAACTCCATCGAAAATAATATCGTCGTTATTAGGATTATTAATATAATTAAAGTTATTATACTGAATACAAAAGTTGTAAAGTTTCTCGTTAATAAGATGCACGCGGGTAATTCATTTCTTATAATTCACGGTTATGTTAAGGGATAGTAGTATGTCAGATAGCCCATTATTAATAATTTTTTTGATGATGGCGAGCTTAGCAACTAATTTTCAGGTTATATCGTTAATTTTAGTAAGTAAGTCGTTTCAAAAATTAAAGAAA
Organism: Anisogramma anomala; assembly: GCA_038502455.1. Taxonomy (NCBI): domain Eukaryota; kingdom Fungi; phylum Ascomycota; class Sordariomycetes; order Diaporthales; family Gnomoniaceae; genus Anisogramma; species Anisogramma anomala. Next base: position 9,491,409 of record JASMMZ010000010.1, on the reverse strand, counting down.
GACTTAAACGCATTCGCGAGAATTTTTGTAAAATTCGTAAGCTGAGAGATAACAGTTTTCATCGCATTTGAGTTGTAATAATACGCGCAAAATATTGTTATAAAAAAATTAGGGTCATTATTACCTTTATCGTTACCAGGAGCGTAATAACTATTTATAACAGTCTTTACAAAGCTTTTTAATTGTTAAAAAATAGCGTAAAAGTAGTTTTTTCTTTTTGCCAATTAACTTTTGAGTTTTACGTAATTTATTAATATCTTGACTTTCCATATATGAAAACATAATTTGATGCCGGAAAACCTAACCGATTAATTCAAAGATTTACGTTTTATTTATGATTTACATTTTCAGATTAACTGTTAGTACATTAATCGAATTCAATGGAATTCAGGTTGTTGTTATTGTTGTCGGATAATCAACGCGGCCCCTAGTAAAAATCGGCGCGATTATTACGTTAATTTCGTTCATAAGTAATATAAAAACGGAACCCCTTTAAGTAGGAGATTGTTCCAAAAATATGGACGTACTGGTAACAGTTTCAAGCTACCGAATGATATTTATGAGTGAAGCTAGTACATCGTTATTACGTTATTTTATACGTAAAACCTACTGGTAAACAACTTGGTTTCGCTTAACAAACTCCATACGTAAATTTTTAGTAAATTGTTAGTATTAAATAAGTTATTGGTTGTATTATGTTACCAGAGCGCCTTAGAGCTAATCTGGTATACTGATGTTAAATAATTACTCTAAATCTTAGAGTTCTAGGTTCGAAAGGTCGAAAAATATAGGCTTAGGTTATAACTGCTTGAAAGTAGCTAACACACTGTCGGGAAAAACTATCGAAAATTATATGTAAAGAAATTGTGCTAAAGTTATTTTTTAAGGTGGCCAGATACTGTTTTTAATCTTCGATAAAAAAAGAGAGACCTCTGCTAAGAAGTTATTGAAAAGCTAATAAAAAGGGGTAATCCGGTTACGTAATTGGTAAAAAGGCATGTTTAGGAGCGACTCCGGAGCTTTGTGGGAATATGGTAATCGCCAACGCTAGATTCCTAACAACTACTAGCCTAGGCACCAGCTTAAGATACCTTACATGCGCTGCTATTTAAGCTTTTAGCCCAAGGCGTTTCATTGACTAAGCTATTTAAATTTCCTATACTTATGATCGATATAATGGATACGCGTTGGATTATCATTGTTAAATAATTAATGAAATTATGAGTCTATAGGTATATACTAATTGAACTGAGTATACATATTATTATAGTTGTAAACAAATAGTGTAATTAATTCAAAATAGCCCTTATAAGCGGAGTTAAAACACTATAAAGCGTATTCAAACTCTTTATTCTTTATAATAGCTTAGAGAACTTACTGGTATAATATTCCTTTTCTAGCTTCTACATTCCTATTGCTTACTGGTAAAACATTAGCTTATCTAATATACAACTAAGAAGGGTTATCATCATTTCCAACTCTATTTGTATTTTAATATATGCGACTACTGAATAATATTCCAGTTTATATGGTATTGGATGAGGTTAGTATCGTATTCGAAATGTCCTTTAGGACCGTTGTAGATTTTTCGAAACGATACGAATCGTTGTTGTTTTCTAACGTTGTTCCGGAAAGCTGAATTCTCCCAACATCAAAATTATCCCTTTTTATTTACTCCCAACAACAAAGTCTGCTAATCATCACGTGATCGTGGCCTGGGTACATAGGTATACCCAAGAAATACAACTGTGATCTTAGCACCTCCCATCCCCTAAGGAATTCTGAACTCGTTACCACATCATTCGTGTCAGCAATGCAACGTCAACTTTGAAACACAAGCCTCGATATCCAGCACACCCAAGACTTGATCAAGATTCTAGCTATATGGTCTGGGCACCATCCGAGGCTGTGTGTGTAAGGATTACAAGTGTGATTAGGGCTTGGAAGCCTGCCTGATTTGTGAGGTGCCTTCTGCTTCGGCGTCCAGCACTACAGCTTCGTAATTATCTAGGGGCGTGTGGTATCTACTAATAAATATGTATTTTCTCAAGAGAACCTCAAGATTCAGCATCCTCGGCCTCGACCAGCTTGAGCTTCCTGATAACAAGGTTCACTTTGAGTGAACAGCAGCTCTTCGATTGCTTCTTTGGACTCCTTTGTTTCTACATCATCGGCTTCCATCTGGCTACCTAAGAACACGTGTACCCGATCAGATCCTGCTCACTACGCAGGTAGCCAATATTTCGCTCAAAGTCTTTGTTCACCCACTCCCAGTACCCCAGCCAGGTCTGACACTGCCCCGTGCTGACAGAGCCCTTAAGCCTGTCCCAGAGAAGCAACGTTGTCCTGAGGACATTGCGCGACGCCTCTTCATGCTTCTCAATCTCCTGCTTGACCGAGTTCTCCCTAAGTTTGTGATTGAGGACTGTTCGGAAGGCACCCGCAATGGTGTCCAAACGGCGGACGGTCTCCTGAGGGTCGATGATCGCAAGCTTTGAGAGCATCAGGTTGCTCAGAGCCCGGATATCATTGTCATCGCTCAGGCCAGCAATGACCCTGTCGTACAGATCGAGAATGCTGATCCTCGAAAGTGCGACCTCCATGAGAGCATACAACGACTCGTACGCACCCTGCAAATACGTAAGTAATCCACAGACCAGTCTATCAGCATCTCCACGTACCTTGCGGACCTCAAGGCCATCATCCACCATCATCTTGAACGGTCCCATCATGACTTCACGAACAAGCTCAGGCTTGACTGTAGATTCTTCAAAGACGTACGGCATCAGCTTGGTCAAATGACCAAGCACAAGTTCGGGCTTATTGTGAGCTGCTGAGGTGAAGGTCATCATTCCTAGACGGCGAATATCCATGTCAGGATCCTTGAGCATGGTGGAGAGCATAGTGACAAGGTAGTTCTGTAGCACATTGTCGAACTTGTCACCGCCCTCCGCGAAGGTGTACCGTAGAGCCTGGACAGCAATGCCACGGATGCTTGGATCCGCATTGCTGAGGAGTTTCTAGTGTGGAAGTCTGAGTTTCGTCCTCAACTTGTTGGGAACAGCGGGGCAAAGTGACTTACATCGAGCCTTGGGATGAAGCTGTCTGGATCAACCATTGCTAGACGTCCAATACACTCGACAGCGACAGCCCTGTTATCCTCGACCTGAGAAGCGGCCAGGGCGCAGTCCCAGATAGGAATTGCAAACTGGCTGATGTCGACATTCTGTAGCAGCAGTTCCTTGACGGCCTGCAAGAGCAGATACTGCTTAGCGCCCAGTTGCTGAAAGCCGTCCAGGACAACCGGCACGTACAGCTGCGGGTTGCCGGCGCTTGCACGACCGAGGGCCAACGCTGCAGTATTCGAAAACTTGTCGTACTCTGCTGCAAAGTGCTTCAGGAAAATATCAGGCTTCAGAGGGGAGCTGGGCCCAAGCCTGAGCCCGGCCTCACCGAGGACACTAAGCGCAAGGCTGCGTCTGGCAGGGTCTGAGGCAGTCTCGGCTTCAGTAACGAAGCTGTTGATATCAACTCCGACTCCTGTGCCACCACTGGCAACAAGCAAGGTGCCGATCACTTTGCCAGAGGTCGCTGGATCACCACCAATGCCGACGTCTTTGAGCAATCTCGCCATGAGGTTTTCGCCCACTCCAGATTGGCCAATTTGAGCGACTAGATCCAGCAGAGGCTTCAGGATAGCCGCGACAAGGTTGAGCTGAACCAATTCACAGATTGCATCGGTAATTTTGGGTGTTACAACGTTGGCGGTGTCCACTTGTACCAATGGGGCCAGAATACGGAGTGATGGTCCCACAAGCTGGGCATCGTTATTGGCGATGACTGGCAAAAGGGCATCGACTACTGTTTGTTTAGTCGCCTCATCAACGACTTGCTGTCCAGCGGAAGCCAGAATCAGGTGCTTCAGTGCCTGAATACTCGCGCTCCTCAAGTTGCGGTTTGCTTTCCTGAGCTGGGCCGAGAGTTCCGCAGCAACATCTCGTGTCCATGCAGCATCGAGGCTCATTGAGGAACCGGAAGTGACGTCTGCTATAGCCCGTATGGCCGCAAGACGCGAAGTCTCATTCTTGAGGCGATCCGAGATAACAGTCAAGCCCAGCGCGCGCTTTGGCGCAGGGAGCAAGTTAGTCCCGTCGGCATCGCTTGTCCGAGCCAAGAGCGTGCCGAGTGCGTGAATAGCCTTCTGGCGAACCTCAGCGTCAACATCTGTAGCTGTTGCCCGGACTATGATCACGTCGAACACTTTGAGCAGGTCCCCCTTGAACCTTTGTGCCGTCAGCCGTGATCTTGGTGGCGTGAGAGCTTTTCCAATTTCCTCCACAGTCTCGATTGCCTGTGAAGATATTTTATAGAAGCGGTCCATGACGGCTTCCACCACTCCATCAACCATCTTCGAGAGATAAGGCTGCAATAGACTGGAAGAATGTGTCCTGGAGATGTCAGAGAGAAACCTGAGAGCAGCGACACGGAGCGTAGACGGAGTTGCTGATGAAGCGGCACCGCTGCCGCCCAGTGAAGCTGACGCCGTGTTGGCAGTAGTCCTGACAGTCTCAATGACAAGGTCGAGCATTTGATCGAGATAGTCGGAGAGACCGCCTTGTTGGACGAGTATCAGATCGTCCAGGAGATTGGTAGCCGCCTGCTTAGTAGGAATCGACTTGCCCTTTAACAACTTGACGGAGGCCTTGACAACCTGGGGTGTGAGCTTGGCCAAGTCTGCCCGCGGCCCCGCCGGTGGGATTTTGTCGATTCTGGGTGAGACAAGTCCTGTTTCATCTACTGGAGCATCACTGTTCTGGCGTCTCCGCTTGCGGCTCTGCGGTGGAAACTGTGCCTGGCTCTGTGCACCATCCATGGTGAACTCTGGGACGAGGCCCATTCCTGTCTTCCGAACAAGCAGCGACACCGCGGTGATGACTTCCAGTCGAACATTGTCCTCACGTTCATCGAAACGCTTGACTAGGAATGGTGCCACCTGAATGTACAGTACCCCGTTTTCAAGAAGATCGCCGTTGCTCCGGGTGGAGATGAGGGTGTGCAGGGCCTTTGCAGCACACTTTCGAACCTTCCAGCTCGCATCGTCGTCATCGTCAAAGCCAATCCCGGTTTCAAACTCGTCGTCGTTCCCAAAGGCGTCGTCTTCATCGTCAACTTCCTCGTCCATGTCCACGTCTTGGTCAGAGTCCACCGCGAAGTTGGGATCGTATTTGAGGTAACGAAGACAAGTCGTAATGACCTCGTCGGTGTAGGGACGCATCTCGGACGGACATGAAGCAAGAAATGCCTCGAGGGTGACCAGTGCTGCCTCACGGACCTCGGCAAACTCTGGGCTCGCTTCCTCGCCATCACTGATCTCCTCCAAGTGCTCCAGCAAAGCGTCCTCGCCCAAAGTTGAGAGGGTGAGCTGAGTGACGCTGCCAATGTGCAATCCAAACCGATGAGGTATGGATCGGGCCATAGAGCCCATGATGGTAAGGTAGAGACGACGAGTGACATGGTCGAGATTGGGATCCTGCAGCATGACCACGGCCCGCTTGATGAAAAGATCGAGCTGTTCGTCTCCTAGATAGACAGCCAGTATGGAGATGGCGAGGACAACCTTTTTTCGCACAGCAGACGTCACACTTCTATCGTCCAAAAGCTCGAGTATGACGTCCTGTAAAGCCTGGACTTCCTCCATGGAGAGCAAGACTCCAAAACACTTGACGACCTCGATGATAACGTCGACGGCATCGGCGCTGGCCTCCTCCCGGGCCATACCCTGCCCCGGCTGAGGCAGACGCAACATAGCAGAGCCTTTTTGCGAGGGAGGCACGCGGCCTAGAAGGCGGGGCATCAAAGCCCTACTGATGCTACTGTAGGCTTCGCTGACATCCTTCGATGGGGCAATCCCAGGCTGGGGTCTGGGGAGGGCTTCGACGACAGTTCGGATGGCGAGCGCGGGTATAGAGTGGTCGACGGAGTTCTGTAGCTTCATAGTCGTCACTTTCTCTATCAACGGACCGACGAGGTTGTTTGGCATCTTGCCGACCAGAGGGCCAAGACTGTGAAGGGGCAAGCAGGTCAGTACATAAGATGCAACTCGCAGCAGGGGAGGGGCGACGAGGATGGAGGACTGACCACTTGATGGCTTGATTCTGAACCTCTCCATTCTGGTCGTCCAAGGCCTTGACGACAGCATCGATAGTTCGGGCAGCTGTATTGTAGTCGTGGGCGAACATGTCCGGCTTGCCGGTGGCGAAGACGGTGATGAGGTCGTTCAGGGCCATGAAACGAAAGTCGGGATCATTGTCGCTGAGCTTTGTGAGAAGTGTGACGACGGTGGAGCACGTCGGGTTGGTGGGTATGTTGGATGCCATCTTGAAGGCAGATCACGACGAGTCGCGTGCGGAATGCTGGAAGAGGATGTCACGGTGTCTAGGCCAAATTCGCCTGGGCAATGGATATTTGGTGGTTTGGAGAGAGCGAACAGGAAACGGGCAGCCGATGGTTTGTGCTGCACGCTCAAGGATGGACAGGTCAGTCAACAGTGATGCTAAGTAGATGCTTCACTCCAACTCTCTACCAAATATGTGGACCAGTGTGGAGTCAAGTTGCGAGCGTGTGTCGTTGGTGTTTTTGCCATTCACAGGCAGGAGCTACTTCATACTGTAGCTGTGGGCAGCTTGGGTTGGATGGTGGGGCTAACCTGGTGGACATCAAGGAAGGTACGTGCAAAGGAACTACCCTGATCCCTGCCTCAATCTCACCTCATTCCTGTCGTTGTACTAGTATGGAGCACTCGATATTGTCTATTACTTAGTTAGTGGTAGGGGTAATTAAAAGCGTCCATGTCATGTGCACATGGTCCGTGCAGCTATCTTAACAGGTATGCATCCCATCCTTGTCGGTACCAGACAGGTTTTCTTTTCCGGGTAGGGTAGGTAGAGTAAGCTGATGGGTTTGCTTACACATCCGATTACTTAGCAAAGTCACTGTATACTTTTACAGTAAACCAACGCTATATGGTACAAGTTTTGGTGGGGCACGGCAGCTACTTTACCCAGGTATAACCTCGTCTCTTGTTATTGTTGTTATTATTGTTCGAACCCTTCATATATACCATATCTTGAACCTCATTATTTATAACGTTCTTTTTCGTTCCTTTTTGAAAGTATAATTTTAACGAATTAACAGAGATCTTTTGACGCCTTCCTCTGATAATAGAATTAAGAATCTATAACAAGATAAATATAATAATTTGATTAACCTCATACGACCTTATTTATGGTAACTTTAAGGCTAGCACTTGGATGTGTTAAAGGTTTTTATTCATGTTATTAACAGTAAACCTTTTCAATTTCATATTATAGGTTTTTAATACAGGTTCTCATATCTAATTGATAACCCGAAACTAGTTATTGTAATATTTATTTAAAATAACTTCCATTGAGTGTAAAATTAATCATTGAATTGTCTATTAGTAGGTATTTTCGTATCAACCAACGAATTTATTACAAATTACCTTTTTATTTACTTGTGATTAAGTGAAAATCATCGCCAATTGTTCTCAGTCCACGTTTAACACAGGCTCACCAACAGCTTCTAAGGGTTTCATTAACTATCCTAACATAACTTACGATAGTATATATAGTAAGCCTTTTGTAAGCTTGCTATTAATAGTTTCTATAATGTTAGGAAGTGTTTTGTACTATTTTTTTAATCCCTTGTATTTGCTTTTGTGGTGATATTTCTTAAATCCATTTTTGTTGAAATAGTACTACATGCAGTGCAGTAGGTCAACATTACTGATAGTAAATTTGACTGTACTGCAAGTTGAGTGTATTGTTTATATAGACTTACCGCATTGGGTGTAAGTCGAGTGCAGTATATTATACTTCACTCTAAGACACGGGCTAATCAATTAGCTATACAAATTACTGCGCAGACCAGCTAGCGGTCTGCCAAATCTAAAACAAGACATCCACCACTTGACCAATGCAATACTACTATTACTTCGATCACGATTCGAATCGACAACGTTGCAACACTCTAAGGCTTTACTAACACTAATCAGTGCTTATTAGGTTGAATACATATTGACTAAGTAGAAGAAGAAACTATTTTCCGGTTACTCTTTACTTTAAACGACGGTTATGGTAGAGGAAATATTTTTACGAAAGGTCTTTATTACGGTATCAGTCTTTACGGCAGTATATAAAAAGATTTTTGAGCTACCCCAGTCTTTACGACAGTTTAGGGGTAACGACGGTATCGTTATGGAAAACACTAAGAAATATTTACAGATCTTTTTTTAAAGATGTTGAAATCGATTGTCAGAAGTTTTAAAGTTCAGCAAGTTAGTAAACATCTAAGTTAGTATTATTGCGGGTGTTATTATTGCAAAAATGATTAAGTCTTATGGCTAAATAACCTATAATAATCAACGACCTTCGACCTTACCTTTTATACTAAACATTTGCTTTTACTTTACTCTTTTTCATGTCTCCTATGCCAATTCAATCGTTAAGTTCGCTGTTTTGAGCGAAAATATCAAGAATCACCAAGTCGCGTCGAAAAAGCTACGTTACGCGACTTCACGCTAAATCACCAAGTTTTCACGCAACTTTACACCAAAACACCAAGTCTCTATATCCAAGATTACTAAGTCTTTCTCCCTACACGCCCTATATGTCCTTTATAAGCCTGAACCTTAAAATAGTACCTACCTTAAAGATTTAGAAGGTAATTGATACCATGAGATCTATTTTTTTAAAATATTACGATAAGAACCTGTGGAGATAAGATGTTGACGAAGACTTAATAGAAAAGCACCTAGCTAACTACGTCGTCAATTATATTGTTGAATAAAACGGCGGCGAAAAACTTAATTGCGGCGACCGCGTCTTCCGAAACTTTCATAGCTTTTTCGGTGATTAGATTATTGACATGTGAAAAAAGATTTAAAAGAGTATTAAATTTAAATTAAGAGTTAAACTTAAACGTCGAGGGATTTACATGTCAGAAAAGGGCCTTACCAAGTTGATAAAAATTCTTTTCGAACTGACACAACTTGAAAAATGCCTTTAAGACATATACTATAAGGAAAAAGGTACTAAGGAACCTTACCGCCCCTATACGCGATTTAGGGGACCTCACCTTTACCCTTAATTAAGTTAAGCCTTTTTAAACGTCGGCGATAAAAAACTTGTTAACCTGCTCAGTAGCCTAGCGCCTTTATGTAATAGCGCGAAGTACGCTCTTAGTGGTGGTAAAGCGCGTAAAGCAGCAACTACTAATAGGGTAAGAGGTATTGACGTCGACGCTTTGTACCAGTTAATTAAGTAAGATTGTTAAGCTTTCCAGAGCCATTAAGTCCCCATTCTTCATAACAATTTATTTAGAATCGACAAGTCCTTTAAGAACTTTTCCATAGCAGGATTGCTTACATGCGAGAACTCATTATAGGTCCTACTATAGGACTTTGCCCTTCGGGTTAGGCGACTGGTAATTACCCTTAATACCGCGCCTCGGAAGCTCTAAAGCTTAAATTACTAGTAAATACTAATTAAGATTAAGATAACTATCACGATCTACCCCTAAAACTTGTTAAAATGATTAATATTAACTATAGACCCTTTACAAATTTCGCTACGATCTAGAACAACGTAAAAAAGTATGACAGAAAACCTTATAATTTATTTTACACCAAAATAATACTTTTTAAAAATATTTGTAAATAAATAGAGGTTGCTTCCTTAGGTTTTACTTACCATTTCCCGAAATCCTTACAAGGTACGTTAGAGACTATTACCTAACCTTTTTTACTTGAGTCACTACATTTCGCGAGATTCATAACAGTATAAAGGGACATTTCAAATACGATGTCCACCTTACGCAATACCATATGAATTGGGCTATCATAAGGTAAGTAATAATAATAGTCAAAAAATGAAAAAGAGGAAATACCGATAAACGTGTTTAATCAGATAATTAATAAATGAATAATATGTCAGAAAGTAATGGAAAAAGTCTATATTAATGAAACCTTACTTTGCAAACAGGTACGAGTAGTAATAACGGGTGTTAGCTATTTTAAATACGCCTTATAACGCATAAATACCACCTACAAAGGCTTTTTTAGTTAGTTACGTTTTTCGTTTGTTACTATAATAGCACGTATACCAAATTCGTTTAGTATATACCCTTAAGCCGGTAACTTCCCTGATGTAGATAAAAATACTTTACAGTGATTAATTACATTGACCGCAAATATAGCTACGGACGCTCTTAACGCATAAGGTTTGGCTTATCAATTATAAACTGGGTGTAATAACTATGTTAGCACTAATAAAGCCAAAATTTAGGTGGAACTATTAACTGTAAATATTATCGTTATAATATTGGTAAAAAAATATTGGATATGTAGTAAGTTAAGCTAATAGTTAATTCTGCACCACTCAGTCGATCGAAATAACAAAAAGGTAATATATTATATTTAGTACCCTATTACTTTTCAATAGGATTACTTGGATTAAATCCCAAATTTAAGAGGCGACAAGCTAATTAATGGCGACGATGGCCTTAAGTAAATCAAGTGGTATAAAGATATTCTTTCTAACACAGCCTAATAACTAACCAATTACGTATTCATATACTGTTTAAGTGATGAAAACCCTTATATTTATCTTCATTAAACCTCTAACCCCTTGTATAACTTTAACCTTCACGATCGTTACGCGGATCATACGTTTTAAAGTATTATACCAAATATAGGAGCGGAAAGGTACTTAACAAAAAGCTATTCGCAATATATGGTATTATGAAGGGAAAGTATAACAGCTACTAAAATTAACCGTTACGATGTTAGCAAGGCTAAATTTGGCTTTAAACTAGGCGAATAACTACCTTTATTGGAAATAACGGTATTTTAAACTATTGTAGAAGCAATCACGTCTTATATACTCAAGGCTCCTACACTTCTTTTCTTTATTTGAAGGATATAAAGACTTTTGGCGTTAATGTTGACGTTAACGTAGATGAACTGGTTAAAAACGGCTAGAGGTTTCCCCTCGCCTTTAAGTGGAGACACTTATAGTTTTATCTTTAAGGCTTAAAAGTAGTGATATTAAACCTTACGAAGCCGGAGATATGTTAATTACATCGGTGTTTTAATTAACTAGCCGTTAGCAAGCTATACAAAGTTTCAAAGTTTGTGAGGAATAAAATATAGAATATTTTACCCTAAAAGCTATTGAAAAAACTTTATTATTATTGCCAAACGTATACCTAAACCCTTCGTAAATTAAATTTTATATTAAAAGACGATAATAATTTTGATTACAAGATTCTTATTAATATTTTTTAATTAAATAATAAGCCTATTTTTACGTCGTTGATTTTATAACATTTTTTTCACGGGATTAAGTTTCTAAAGTCCCTTTCGGTAAAGTATACATGGGAAACGTTAAGAATATTATAGATTAATACGTATCTAGGCCTACTTGATGTTGTTGTTTACGATATCTGTATTAACTTTACGGTGACAGGGTTTTAGGATCATGTTAAAACAATAGGCATTAAATGTAAATAGGTACCTGTAAAAGCCTACTAAAGTATGAGAAAAGTTAAAAGGATATACGCCTTACTTTTCCGAACGTACAATATCCTTACGTTAGAAATTAAAAGCTTTATGGATTCGGAAGAACGCTTTTGAATGGAGGTAAAAGATCTCAACAATATTGTGGGCCTTAATGGCCTAGTACCAACGCTATTGGTCTTTGGAACATACTTACGTTTAACGAGTAGATTTCCGCTTTCGAAAAGTACTTAAAAGCATATTATGGCCTATGGCAAAGCCTTAAAGAAACTACAAAAGGAATCGGTACGCCGCCAAATTAATAATGCCCTTAACACCAGGTACAGCCCTTTAATAATCCATGTACTTACTTTGTCATTGTAAAGTGAAGTCCTTGTATAATGGAAGCCGGGCAAATAGAAAAGATAATAGGATTTTAAATATCGCGAATTCCGAAATAGTTGTTAAAATTACTAACGGTCCTATGTTTTTCGAATTACTTAGGTTAAGCTCTATATTAGAGCTATCAACGATAAAGACCTTTAAGTCAAGCAACCAAGTTAATACAAATTTCCTTTACCTATTATCGATAAGGCGATGGAATATCGCCGGTGCGGATAACCCCTAGAAAAGAGAAACTTTAAAAAGAATAAATATATACCGGGCCATATTTATAATACTACTTGGGTAAACAGTTAATAAAAAATAGCGAAAATTTAGTATTAAAGTTTTAAATATAAAGGATTATTGGGACCATCGACAAATCTTTTAGGGGAAACGACAAAGTCGAAACGATGGGCTTATTAACTTGAAGGGTTATATAATTTATATCGAAAACCGATTTTAACTTTTGAAACCTAATATTATAATCTTTAAATCGAGGATTATTTACAAGGTTAAAAGTAAAATTACGGGGCGGCCATACGAAAAGTTACGCCTAATCGTTTCAAGATACAGCTATAAAAATAAAGATTAGATCTTTATGTAGTCGCTAACGATTTATAAAATTAAATAACGTTTATAGTCGTTTTAGTAGTAAATTTACTAGCCAAAACTAAAGGTAAGTTTACGCTTAATAGCTGTGATTTAATGTAAGACTATGTGTAATTAACAACGGATAGATAACGGATCATATTACTAGAGTTACCACAAGAGTTACGTATTAAGTACCTTTTGGGAACGGTAATACAGTATATTAAGCTATTATATGGATTAGTTAAAGCGGGCATTTATTAGTTTCTAACCTATTGGTTGTTTTTTAAAATACGGCTAACAATAAAGTTTTTGATATATAACTTATATTTACCAATAACGTAGGGAAAAGACTTGGACGTAGTAGGTATATAAACTAACGATAATTTTTTTGTTAAAACGGCTAGATTTGTGGCTTCGAAATAATAGGCGATCGAGGATTCTAAATTTTGAAATTACAAGCCGGTAATGACGTTAACTAAAAATAGCTAAGTTAACTTTAATAGATTGTCAATCCATATACTTAATGTTAATATCGTCTTTAACTTTCATTAAAAGGATCAGAGTACTATTTTGGCTATAATTGATAAGATTAATATAGCTAAGGTTTAACGGTACTTGAAGTAGCGTACTCGTGGCAGCTATATTGTTACCCTATGCTAACCGAAAGCTTTTTACGACCTATTCATCACGATATAAATACAAAATCCGGTAAATAAAAACTTTAACCGATTAAATAAAAGGCTCGAGTAATAGATACGAAACTTAAACCGCGTGATTAATATAGTTCAATTCACTTATGGAAGGCTAAGTTAATAATCTTTACAAATAGGCCCTTTATACATAATACCGACTCATTCTTCTAAATCAGCTTTCTAATAACCTTCGTTAACGAAAATAAGCAGAAAAATCAATTTAATATTATCAATAGCCTAATTTACTAGATTTTCTTTAAGTGTAAGAAGATTACATAAAACGTATTAACTTTAGAGGTCTATAATAGAATGACAGGTTTTAATATAAGTATAACACTATAGGAAACCCTTAACCTTATTATCAGCCAGTAAAAGATTCTTTCTATCTTGATAGTAATTTATACTAACTTGAAGAGCTTATTCAAATACCTTTTGAAGCTTGAAACTACTAGTGAAAAACTTTTGATAATTAATGTGATAATACTTCGTAAAGCGTACGAAAGAAGTGAGATTAAGAAATTTCGATAGATTAACGGCAAAAATAATCCCGTAAATACTGTAATAAAAATAAAGCTAAATAAGGCTCTAAAAAGGTTTGTAAATAGCAACAGGCTAATTATATATATCGAAGGCTATGTTAATAGGCCACCTAATAAGCCCGAATCACGTGTTAACGACCAGAGTTATATTAGAAAACTGAAAGACTACTAGAAAGGTAAAGGTTACGATTGCGAATTGTTTGACTAGCACAGATAAAAGAAGAGGTTTGTGGAGGCCTGTAGTGCAAGAACTTTTTGTAGGAGTTAATAAATTCGGACCTCGGAATAACGGAGCAATTAAGGTCAAATGGGGTCAATTTGTATACAACTGGGTGCAATTTAGTATGTAGGTTAATTGGAATTAATAGGGGGTTGGCAAGTTTACTACGTCGCTATTTAGCGTTGACTGAAAAAGATTATTTAACTATACTAACGCTTACGCATAAATTAAAAAGCTCTCAGTGTTGAACTAATATTGCATTCAGTGCAATAAGTCAACATTACTGACAGTAAAGTTGACTATATTATAAGTTAGGTGTATTATTTGTATGGACTTGCCGCATTTAGTATAAGTCGAGTGCAGTATACTACACTTTACTTTACGGTACAGGCCAAACAATTAGCCATACAAATTACTGCACAGACCAGCTAGTATTCTGCCAAACCTAGAACAAGATATCTACCACTTGATCAATGTAATACTACTGTTACTTCGACCACAATTCGAATCGATAACGTTGCAACGATCTAAGATCCTACCAACGATTTTGAATTAATTTAACCAATCATTTAACTAATCCCACTAATGTAATTAAGTATACAGGCGTATTCATTACCTTAGTCTCCCCTCTCAAAATAATTCTATAAACATTAAACTTTTAAAGTACTTAGTATTATTAGAATAACATTTTTTGATATATTTGAAAATATTAGTGATAGGCCTCCACATTCGATAAACCTCTTTACCCGTTGGTTCACCTATAACCCACTGAGCTGTTGCTGGGTACATGAACAAAATAGATTTCTCGTGTGTCGCTACTTGTTACTCGCTATTCATTACTCCTTTCTCACTTTTTATGCCTCGTTATTTGCTATATTTTACTCACATTTCACATCTTACGCCTCGTATATCGCTACTTGTATAAGGAACCAATTACCTTCTTTTCAACTCCAGCTTCTTTTCTCTTTCTTTTCACATTAGCTTTATTCCACTAAATCTTTCTCTCCATTCTTTAATTTGCCTATTGGTTACTTCATTTTTTAACATCACTATTATTATTATTTTGAATATTTTGTTTTATTTTTACTTGTAGAACTTCGAGGATTCCATTATACATTCATTCGAGATAAGATAATAGCCTAACTTTCAGATACAGCTGGTATAATCAAAGGTATATCTTTAGGATGTCTAATATAAGAAAAATGACTATCCACTGTCATAGGGAACATAACAATTAGATCGAAGAGGTAAATACATGCTAGCTTAGTAGTAGACCAAACAACAATCTGATCCGATTCTTTTCCCCAAAAATCTATCAATTCTCATCGACATCAGTATCATAATCTAATTTTAGAGCGTATAAATCGTTTGGTTATCTTTAATTAACCTATACTAAATTCGTGGTAAGTTCCCCTGGCTTTGTGCGATAGTTTTAATGACCGCAGTTTTTGGGGCACCTTCGATATGCGAGGCACCCCCAATTTAACAAATTCACTTCGTGTGGACGGTGAAATACTAAAAGGTGTGGGTGGGTCCCGCGGCTCGTCCATTTGGTCCTCCCACTCACTGTATTGCACAAACATGGCAAACACAGAGTACGAAGAGAAGAGAACGTCTTAGCTTGACCAAAAGAAAAAGGAAAAAAGAGAGCGGGGGCGGGGGCGCTTGCTCAGCCTGCAGCCTGCTTGACAAGCCACAAACCTGGCTTGACTTGGCTGGAACGGTGCTTGCAAACGTTATGTGGCCTTTATAGCAGTGCACCTCCTGACACTGGTCCTCCCGCGACTGGTGCTCCGCCTGGACCCGAGCCCGCGCTCCCTGATCGTGACCCTCCAGACCTCCGTCAAGCAGGTGGTGCCGCTGCTGGACGCGAAGCTGACAAGCCTCGTTTCTGCCGTGATCGTTAGTGTGGTGTACACGCCAGCCCTTCCTAGCCCGGCAATCCCATAGCAAGGGCACTTACCGCGGGCGGCTGGCCAAACTGGACAAAGGCCTGCTGGTAGAAGCCGTCGGGCTCGCTGGTGCCCGGGGTGGCCTCCAGCTGCAGCACATAGCGCTCCAGCTCCTCCAGCGTCGGCCGGTCGGCCGGCCGGTCGGCCAGGCATCGGAGCAGCATCTGGATGAAGTCGGTGTTGATGCTCAGGCTCATCAGTTCTTTTCCGTACGTGTAGAACGGTGGGACGGCGACGCCGGCCATGTTCGTGATGGACTTGAATTCGTCGGGAATGCCTGGCGGGCTGGCGGGGCTGTTCATGGGGCCGAACGGAATGGGCGGACTGGGCGGGAGGCACATTGTGAGGACGTCGTGCATACACTTTTGCATGGATATATGTCAGTAGACATCAAGGACGAAGCAGGAAGAACCTTTGCGTCGAGAGTAGGGCTTGAAGGATGGGCCTTACAAGGCCAATGGACCAGACATTGCTGGCTGGTCCGTATTGACCTGCAAATTGAGGTCGCGGGTTTTGAGTCGAGGGGAGAATATCAATGAAGTCCCATTCTTTGTGGAATTGCTCCTGCGTGACATCCAAATTTAGTCAACCGTCGCCGCACAGAATATGGCAACCATATCGAAAGTCAGCCTGGCCTTCGCACTTACGGGTAAGTAATTCCCCAATTTACCCATTTTCCTGTAGCGCAAGGCATTGCAACTGTTGTTATGGTGACTCTTGTCAGTGGTTCCGCCACTACATTGGGTTGGGCAGGGGGCACTTACGGGTCTTGAAAGATGCGTTCATTCGTTGTCAATTTCGACAGTCCGCTGCACAAATATACACACAAACGTTAGCGACGATTTTCATGGTAAAAGCCACTTTGGGAAAGGACTGTCTATGGCTTCTCAGATAGACCCAAGGGCTTCCAACAGGCTCAAATTATCTGTAGGATGCAAAGGTAGCTGCCACCCAAGCAGTCACGAACACAAGCACAACCAAGGCCCATGAGCCTTCAGGGCTGGGTAGAAAGTTCACTGACAAATCTGCTACCTGCTTGGATATTAGATTCGATCGTGCCACTGCTGTCTTGTATAGTTACCGGTGTATCTTACCTTGCAAACAGGTACTAGTTTATGTTCACCATCGTCTATATCGCCAAGTAGGACTGGAGAAGGCCAAGTATTTAGCTATGGAGTTCTTCCGCACCTTTGATTTGGGTCTCATCGCAGATCTTTGATTTTCTCACCATTTTGGGGGTCCAAGTCAAAGTGGACCAGATTATAACGTGCTTGGTTCTGGGAGTATGGCGCAGGAATTCTCTCGAGGATGTCTGGTCCTGTGCTAGATGGACGCCCACCCGAGACATCTCTTATGCGCCCGGGCGGAAACTGCATTGCTATGCAAGCTCTTACGACTTGGCCCATCCATCATGATGTGAGCGATGTAGTCGGCAACTGGAATTGGTGAGGAGCGATAAGTATCTTACGACAGCAGAAGATCTTGATCGTGTGCAAGTCTCTCAAGTCAGGAATTCGACCTGACACCATCTTTCCTATCAGATCTGAGAGATCCCCGTTCTTGCAGTACTCCAGGAGCTGCATTGACCTGTCGCGATCAAAGCTGGCAGTCTGGTAGCGATAGAGACTGGGAGCTGCCTCTACCATGGTAAGCGACTGCGCAATGTGCGTGGCGCGCTTCAGCGTCTGGCATATGAACGGGGCATCCCCGGTGCGTTAGCGGACGGGGCATTCCTTCTCCTGTGGGCATATTTGCTGCTTTGTGACGGCCATGGCCCGACATACCGTCATGTACATCTTCTCCTCGCTCATGTCGCCTCCTCGCAAGTGCGCCTTGAGCACGAATTCCCTGCCCCTGCCGCCGCTGCCGCTGCCGCCGCCGCTGCCGCTGCCGCCCGCGGCCGCCGGCGCGAGGCCCTCGCAGAGCAGGGCACAGCCGTTGCCGCCCGCGCCAAGGATGCGCTTGATGGTAATGTCCGCGCGCGCGGCCGCGAAGCGCGCCTGCCAGGCCACGCGCGCCGGCCCCCCCCTCTGCTCGAGCCGCTCGTCCGCTTCGCCGCCACCGCCGCTGTTGTTGTTGTTGGGCGGCGGCGGCGGCGGCGGCGGCGGCGGCGCCATGGGCCGGTAGCGGTTGGCCGGCCAGACCCGGGCGTCCGGCCCGGTCCAGTTGCGGTAGATTTTCTCCCAGGGGCCCGCGATGCGGCGGTAGAAGTTGAGATAGCTGTACCGGAGCGTGTCCGGGTGCTCGCGCGCGAAGGCGAGCTTCCAAGGCTCGCGTGCGTCGCCGGCGCGGCCGGCGCGGTAGTAGGCGAAGAAGCAGTTGACCTCGAACTTCTCGTTCAGGAACTTTTTCCAGTATCGACTGTGTGGCCCTTGCAAGCCCTGCTCTAGGACTTGTGGAAAGCCCACTAGGGTCCATGGCACGGAATCGTTAGGCTCGGCAGCTGGAGGCCACGGCCTGGCATCGTTGCCCTGAGCTGGCACTTCCATGGCGTTGCACAATGAAATCTTACTGAGAAGGACTGTCAGGAAATGAGGCGTCGGTGCGAAATTCATGCAAACTCGGACTGGACGAAGACTAGGGAGGCAATACATACATGCAAGTTTTGGCACCGTGGTTGTTGTCGAAACAAAGAGATGCCACTAATCACCATCCGGACTGAATAAAGGTGTTCGACATTAGGAACAAGACTTCCTTTTGTTTGATTCCTAGCCGTCCCAGCCGTTCGTTAGTTTGCCTTGTTTCCTGGAACTTTGCCAAGGTAGTCTTCAGAACTAGCCATGGACATTGCATCCTGTGCAATGAATATGGCACTTCAAGGGTAGCGTGGCTTTCCTCGTCCTCTGGCGTTTGTGGGTTGTTGGAGCCGAGAAAGTTACAGATTAATTGTCTCAACCTAGGCAACCTCCCTCCACAAGAGCAGTCACACCACTTGCTTGGTTGTCTTGGCCTTGTCCGGCGCCTGTCTTGTGGTTTCGAAATTTGCTGTGAATACTCAATATCGCTCCCTATGTGGTGCTGCAGACCGGTAGCCGGGTTCGGTCCCGAAGTATATATTAAACTCCGCGTACCCAAAAGTGGGTACACTGAACCTCGATAATACAACTCTGTTTTACCAAATTATTTTGCCGTCAATTTGTAATCATATTTTTGTTACTTTTATCTTTTCTTTATTCAAAATATTATATATAGTATATTGAACCAAAAAAAAAAAAAAAAACCTGTTGGAATAATACTACCTCCAGTGCAGTAGGTCAACTTTACTTAGAGTAAGTTGACTATACTCACTGCAAGTTGAGTGAATTGTTTTGTGTGAGCTTACTGTATTGGGTGTAAGTTAAATACAGTACGCTACACTTTACACTAAGGCATAAGCCAAGCAATTGGCCATACAAATTACTGTGTAGACCGGTTAGCGGTCTGCCAAACCTAAAACAAAACATCCACTACTTGACCACGCAATACTACTGTTACTTCGACTAATCAAATCGACAACGTTATAACGTCTAAAACCCTACCAATATTGATTAGTGTTTATTAGGTTAAATATAGATTAGCCAAGTAAAAGAAAAAACTAATTTCCGGTTGTTACGCTTTACGTTATTGTTAAGGTAAAAGAAAGATTTTTACGAAAAGCTTTTACTACAATGTCAGTTTTTACGATATTACATAAAAAAAACCTTTAAGCTACGTCAGTTTTTACGATAGTTTAGAAATAACGATGATATAGCTATCAAAAACACCAAAAAAATCGTTACTAAATCGTTTTTAAAACCGTTAAAATTAACTATTAAAAGTCTTAAAGTTTGGTAACTAAGCAAACGGCTAAGTTAGTATTACTGCGGGTGCTACTATTATAAGAAAAACGACTAAGTTATACGGCTAAAATAACAAATAACTTTCGCTCTTTACTAATAACAAACGACTTTCAACCTTACCCTTTACACTAAACCTTTGTCTTTACTTTACTCTTTTTACTTTCCCTACGCCAACTTAATCGTTAACATCGTTTCTTTGAACGAAAATATGAAAATTCGCTAAGTCACGTTAACAAAGCCACGTCGCGCGACCCAATCATAAGTAGCTAAGTTTCTATACATTTTTACGCCAAAACACTAAACCTTTACATCTAAAAATTACCAAATCCCTCATCCGTTAAACTTTATACCACCTTAAACCTTGAAATAACACCTATTTAAAAGAATTAAAAGGGGATTAACACCTTTGAATCTCTTTTTACGAAGCTATACGATAAAGAATCTGAGGGGTAATATTCGACGAAAAATCGATCGAAAAACATCTTATCAACTTCGTCGGCTATTGCATTACTAAATATAACGGCTATAATAACCTTAATTAAGCATTTTGTAATTTTCGTTTTCTTATTAGTAACGAGATTATTAATATATAAACTTCAATTTTAAAGGGAGTTAAGTCAAGGCTTAAATTAAAACTTAAATAGTAATAGATTTATATATTGGTATAAGGTAATATAAAGCTGATATAAAAAAAATCGACTTAACTTAACTTAAGAAATACCCTTAAGATTCACGTTTTAAAGAAAAACATATTAAAGACCTTTAACTCCTATATACATATTTTAGGGAACCTCTCTTTTAACCTTAGCTAAATTCAACCTTTTTACGCATTAATGATAAAAAACTTATTAACTTATTCGGTAGCTTAACACCTTTACATAAAAGCGCGGAGTATGCTTTTAACGGCGGTAAAACACGTAAAGCAGCAACTGCACATGCGGCCAGAGGAACTAATGTCGACGTTTTATACCAGTTAATTAAACAAAATCGTTAACCCTTTCAGAACCTTCAGGTTCCTCTTACTCTTTAACACTTTAATCAAAATTACCAAGCCCCTTAAAAGCCTTTTTATGGTAGGTTTACTTATACGTAAAAGCCTATTAAAATTCTCATTATAAGACTTTACCCTTTAGGTCAAGCGACTGGAAATTACCCATAATACTGTGTTTCGGAGGATTTGAGATTTAAATTACTAGGAAATATAACTAATAAAGATTAGAATAATTATCGCGACTTACCCCTAAAACCTATTAAAGTGGTTAATTGTTAGAATATTACTACGTGCAGTGCATTAAGTCAACTTTACTTACAATAAAGTTGATTATACTGACTGCAAGTTGAGTATATTGTTTGTGCGGACTTACTGCATTAGGTGTAAGTCGAGTGTAGTACGCTACACTTCATACTAGGGCACGGGCCAAGCAGTTGGCCATACAAATTACTGTGTAAACCGGCTAGCGGTCTGCCAAACCTAGAATAATACATCCACCACTTGACCAATATAATACTACTGTTACTTCAACCACGATTCGAATTGACAACGTTACAACTATATAAGGCTCTACTAACACTAATCAGTGTTTATGGGGTTAAGCATAGATTAGCTAATTAGAAGAAAAGGCTACTTTCTGGTTACGCTTTATGGCTACGACGGCTAGGATAAAGGAAAGATTCCTGCAAAAGGCTTTTATTAATACTTTGTTGGTCTACAACAGCAGGAAAACAGAAAAAAATTTTTAGGTTACGTTAGTTTACAACGACAATCTGGAAGTAAGCGACGGTATCACCATTAAAAACACCAAGAATGTTTTACAAATCTTTCTTAAAAACGTTGAGATTAACTATTAGAAGTTTCAAAGTTCGACAAGTTGGCAAACGGCTAAGTTAGTCCTACTACAGGTGCTACTATTAAAAGGAAAACAACTAAGTCCTACGGTCAAATAACTACAATAAACAACCTTTGACCTTACCCTCTACACCAAACCTTTGCTCCTATTTTACTCTTTTTCACTTCCCTTATACCAATTTAATCGTCAAGATCACTACCCTAAACGAAAACACCAAGAATCGTTAAGTCGCGCCAAAAAAGATACGCTACGCGATCTAACGCCAAGTCGTTAAGTTTATACGCAACTTCACGCCAAAACACCAAATCACCACACCCAAAGATTACCAAATCCCTCGCCCTATACTCTCACCAAGTTCTTCACAGGCTAAAACCTTAAGATAGTTACCATGAACGCTCACTTTAAAGCCATTACCGACCCCGCCAAAAAAAAATTAAGGCATTCGGAATTACTTTTACCAAACACTACAATTTTAACCTTTCGGGGAGAAATGTTAACGAAAACGTAACCGAAAGGTACCTAACTAACTTTATCGGCTACTACATTATTAAGCAAGACAGCGACGAAAAATACCGCGACAACCGCGCTTTTCGAAACTTCTGCTACGTCTCCGACAACTAAATTATTGTTATAGTCCGACTTATGATGATAAGCTAAGTAGGTGCTAAATGGGATTTACTATGAAAGGTACGGAGGAAGACTAAAAGAGGCTACCGTGGCCCAATTTATAGGACCTATGAGTATGGCCAGTACCTAGCCCATCACGTGCCCTTACACGTGCTGTATACGAATCGTGTTCGGTCTACGCACGGACCGTACCCGGTCCACACCACACCTGAACTAGGCTTAGACCGGGTATTACTTATCCCGTTACATATATAGTCACGTAACCTATAGAATTAATGGCTAATAGCTTGAGTTTATAATATGCCCCCCTTTTTTTCCGGATATTTTAAAGATTACGGCGCTCCGTTAGATAAACACCGGACGCGGATTTTATCCGTTCAATACGCGGGTCAAACGTAAACCGATAACACGACATTTAACGTATCGTATAACGCGTTAACCGGTTTAACTTCAGGTCTTCGGTTTCATATAACGCGCTCCTTAGCCTTATCGCTGGTACCTTATAATACATCCATAAACTAAGTATATAATATATCCTTTTTACCGCCGGCGCCGTATAACATACTTTTCTACGCGTCGTATAATATATTTTTCTTATCGTTGATATCGTATAACGCGTCGTATAATACTGCGTTCTTTCCTTTCATACCGTATATCACACCCCGTATATTACATCACTCTTACCGAATCCGGTCCGCTAATCCTTATAAATGAAAACACCTTTTATAACTTTTTTACAAAATTTCTTTTCCCTTTTATAACGTCGCTTATTTTCGCCAACCACCCTTTTTATAATTATTTCACTTTCACTTTATATATATTAACCAATTATTCCCGCTAATATATTTTAGCCGCTTTTTAATTTATTATTATAATCGACGTATATAATAAGTTTAGCTTTAATTATGTTATCTTCGGCACACCTAATAATAATCATGAATTACCTTATAAGGTATATTAACTTATTATGTATTAATAACTTACCGGTAATTACCTGTTATAACTGTTTCATATTATAGTAGATCTCCTCTCTTTTAGTAATAACGAAGATAATGGTAAACTTTTCCCGTTATAAGCCAAAAACACCTATATAATATGTATTAGACGCCTTTTTAACTTTAATATTCATTTTTCCTATATTCGAGTTTATTGGACGTAAGGATATAGAACGTATCGGAAGGTTTATAATAAGGAAAACTTATAAATGAACCTTATGGAAAACCCAACCGTAAATTAACTCCTTTTCGTAATATATTTAAAATACCAACTTATTTACAGCTTTACCCAGTTTAAGTTTTTTCTTACGTTTATTGGTGTTTGTAGCCGAGGATAAAGGCTATATCCTATTCTTTACGCGTAAGCGTTAAAGAGATATCCCGGGTTATTAACTCGTTTTTACCTCCGCCTTTTTTTAAGTTAGTTAATTAGTTTACTCAGCTTCGCGATATCGCTCGGGTATAAAAATTCTTATTATATTAGCTGTATAAGCTATTACCCCTTTGGATATACGTTTACGTTGCTACCTTTTTCCGGGTCCGTTTTTATTTAAAACTTTTCTAATACCTTTTATTATGTCGTTTATTTATAAAGATAAAAAGCCTTCGGCCGATCGGGTTTTAACGCGTAACGTCTTCGCTCCAGCTTCTCTTCGTTACCGTCTTATACCCTCCCGTGATTCTAGCCTTAATAACCAAAATAATATAACCATTTAAGCTATATTTTTTATGATGAATATAGGTTACAGCTTACAGAATATACCGAACGACGTCTAAAACTTAATTATATGATTTCCGATTTTATTCGTATTTTATTCGTTAACTTTAGCTAAAAACAAGCTAATTGGAACGATCGCGAATGGGCGTAAAATCGTACCTGGACCGACCACGTTACCCGGACTTAAATTAATATGTTACAGTTTCTAATAACCCGCCTAAAGGGTCTCTTTTTTCGCCCCGCCCCTCGCCTTACTTTTCTTTAACCGCCTACGTAGGCCTCCTTTAGCGCCCGTCCCTTTTAACGCTATCCGTTATTATCGGCCTCCCCGAACGTTCTTCCCTCCTCGTATTATCCGTTATTGGCCTCTTTTAACATCTGTTCCTCTTCGAGTTATCCGTTATCCTCGGCTTTTTTTTGTATTTGTTCCGCTTTCTAATAACTCCTCTCCTTGACGCTTACTAACTCCTTCCATACTTTTTATTACCACTTTCCTCTAACGTCACCTAATATCTGAAACTAATTATAATAAAGCCCTTGACTTTAGTAACGCCGGTATTTGATAAACCTTTATAAGAATAATAATAACGAATAGGTAAATTTTCGTTAAAACGTAATACAAGCCGTTTTACGGTTGGATAAGTATTCGAAAAAAGTCGGATAATATTGACGCGGCTCTACCTATTATATTTTAACCTCGTTTAATAATAAATATTCTTTTCCTTTTATAAACAAAGTATTATTCCGAAGATATAAACGACTCGCTTCGCACCTATCTCTTAATATAAACTCGACGCCGACATCGCAATGACAAGCTATTATGAATCCAAATCTCCCTATTCCACCTTAAATTTATCCAGAGCTACGATATATTGGCAACTTTTTAACAATTTCTTCTCTGGATCATTATACCACTTTTATTTAATTAACATAAGGAAAATTCCACCCCGCCTCATTTTTACCGCGAGTATTTTTAAATTTTTTATTTTTCGTATTTACCTTTATCTCCATCGTTAATAATTAAAACTGGTTTCGGATGAGTATCAGATAATACCTATAAAAAAAAGGTCCGAAGTTATTCGATTAATTAATTTTATGTGAAATATAAAGTATTTATTCGAAATATTTAACATGATATTAAACGGATTCGAAATATTGATAACCCGATACTAATTATAAATTTAGTCGAACTTTTTACTCAGGCGGTTAATTTTAATATTAAAAAGGCTTAGCTAAAACTAATCCCTTATTATATATTGTTTCGCCGAAAGTTGTTTACGATTCGTCATCGTTTTTATTTATTATCAAATATAAGTTATCGTCGCCTAAACTAACTCCACCTCTGTACATCAATAAACTAAAAATATTATAATTTGCCCTACCGTATTAGTTAACGATTTTATATCGTCTTTTACCTTCAAAATAGGTAATATTTAGTACCTATTTATTAGTTGGTTCGCGTTAGACCCGGTAATTGTCGACTTTCGGTTATTTAACACGAATGAATGAATAGAAAAATATAAAGTCTGATTATATTATAAAAAGGCGACGAAAATACGTAAATTCTTTTAAACCTTTAAATTTACTTATTTATGTCGTTATTTATTTATAGGTAGTATATTGTAAAGAAAGGTTATTTAACTTTTATTAAAAAATGAAAGGTCGTTTAAAATCCGCTTATTTAATTCGAACCACGGTTACTAATAATAAAAACTGAGAATCTATAAAACCTTTACCATATATCTCTAAAATGCTCCGCATATATATCGGTAGTTATGAACAATATAACCTTAAGAAAAACAAATTGAAAAAGGCGATTCGTAATAATTAATAAATATCGAGTACCGCTTTTAATAACTAATAGGTCGATTATAAAATCGATAAAAATATACTTTTAATACTGGTTTAGGATAAAGAAGGGTTAAAGAAAGTCTTATTATAGGGTACGACAGGGTTTTGTCCCGTTAAATTTCGTATATATTTGATATAAACATCGAATATGTACGACTATTTCCTTTTAAAAATAATTCCGTTTAAAAACGCGAAACAAAATGTTTTTATCCAGATAACTCATAATAAGAGAATTACAAGTTTATTATAAGATTTTCTTCGTTAATAGTTTTTAATTAGATAACTATAAACAGCTATAGTAACATAATACACTCTACGGGTCAATTACGTAATTCGTGATTTATATTAATTATTTTACTTTAAGTAAAAAGTGTTCAACACTTTTGAAAACCGCTAAAAGGCGAACCTTATATAATGGGTCGTTTTTTATTTTTCAATTTTACAATTCTGCTAATGTACCCGGATCTAAAATAAGGCAATTATTCGACGTTAACCATATCGACGAGCTTAGCGCAGGCTGGGCTTACGGCGGTATTACCGATTCCGTCGTATTAAAATCCCCTAGCGTTATCACAGATAACGACCTGAACGCGGCTGGGCCCGGGGTGATATCGCCTTCAGCAGCCCCTCGAAAGACTTCGACTCATCTTCAGGATATATATCGTCTCAATTTAATAACCAAGCCTATGTTTCACCAAAATCATTTATATAACCCTCCGTAATTTATATCCCTTTAATATAGAAATCTATTAATATCACATCCAATATAATAATGGAAATAATTTAAAAAACCTGCATACGGTAATCTTAAATCAGGATCTATCTTATAACTTACGAGATAACATATCTGGGTAGGCACATTAAATTACGAGCCTATATCGCAAAAGGTATTAAAAAACTTAAAGGACTTCGGCCTATTTAAACTGGTTTTCTGAAATTGAACGTAATAAAGAAAAATATTCTAATTTTTTATAATTCGTTAAAATCGTAAACATTATACGAACACTATTTAATTCGAAAAACCACGATTTTAAATAAGATACCATTACCAAAATCTCCCTGTAGTAAATAGTATAATTACTTTCCATATGTATTAATTGTAAAGAATGATAAGCTATTAACTTTAAGATATAATCACCATTCCGTGACGATAAACAGCCTTCTAACTCCGTTTCATAATAATCGGTTTTAATCATTATTAACCAATTTAAATTTCAATATGCCAAAATTGGGACCGTAATAAAGGTATCCTTTAAAGTTTGAAATATATATTTCTTTCGTTATGTTCAAGCCTAAAGAATACATTCCTTCGTTAAATGAACAAAATAATCCGATAATTCGTATAAATCATTAATAAAATCATAATAAAAGTAAGTAAAACCCAAAAAACTTCGAACCTTCAAAATAGTAGGTAATAAATCCTACTCGCGGATTACACAGACTTTCTTGGGGTCGACCCGAATACTTACCCTAACCTTTACAATGAAATCCAGGTATTTTACCTTTTTAACCACGAAATTACACTTTTTAAAATCCAAAATTAACCCTACCTCATTCCAAAACTACGCGAATTTCGCTATATACTTTCACTTAATACAGGAAAAAAAGACTCAAACGTTATTGAAATACATGAAAATAAAATTATTCAAAATATTTTTTATTATATAATCAATATATTACTAAAACATCGCCGGCGTTTCCCTTAACCTAAAAAGGGTAATTAACAATTTAAAGTACCTGAATTGCGTAAGAAACGCTAATAATTCTTTTTATTCGAGTATAATCCGGATACGGTAAAAGGCCGTTCAAATATAAAATTTAATAAGTTATATTAATTTTAACAACGCACGTAAAGTCTTTTTAATTAAAGGTAAGGGAAAACGGTTTTATTTCGTAATTTTACCTAATATCCAGTGATCGATATAAAACTGTTATCTCCCCTCCGATTTGTAAAAAAATAATATTAATATTATAACTGATAAAAGACTTAATCGAATCTAACTCTTATTTATGAACTTCGTAACTTATCATCGAAACTTAAAAAATTGATCCCGTAATATTAGGTATAACGGTCTTTAAAGTCGTTTTAATAAAGATATTTTTTCGTTTCATTTAATATAAATATTATAATCGAGTTTCCCCTTATATAAAAGTAAATTTATAACTTCATCTTTATCAAAAAGATCGCAACGTTTAGCTAATTTTAGTAAAGAAAGTAACTAATTTTCTTTTTTCTTAATCGTAGTCGTCGCTATTATTTATTAAATTCTGGTTATTTCGTAAAAACTTATAACAAAAGTTATCCGAAACGGGTCCCCCGTACGTTATACCTTTTGATATAAGCCTTATATCAAACCGAAAAAGACTAAACCCATTACATTCTATATATCCCCTATTTTAAAGCGTATTATTCCTACGTTAATAACCAAGCTTCTTTAACCTTAAATTATCGAACTATTACCATGAACTTTTCAGTTTAACTATTAATATCATATCCAAGGTATTCCAAAGATTATGTCCTACGTAAGTCTAGAAATAATATATACTAATATAGGATTCGACTATTTATTAATATTTATACGAAATTTGGCTATTTGGATAATACGCGTATTTCATCGTAACTTTTATATCATTCGAAAATTTTGACAATATAATAACCTAATTTACTTTATCCTTAACCTTTATATCAAAGCCTCGTTTGCAACATAATAATAATTATAGCCAAAGTTGACTTATATATCCAAAAAATTGGTATTATTAAAAGCATCATCGTTTATACGTATTCATTGAAATTAAACTCGTTTTTACTAATTTTACATCTACGCCGTTAAAGCTATATAGATTTTAAACGAAACTATATTTAGAAGTTATGTTTTTCCTGTTGCCGGCAATAGGGAATTTTCTTTTACCTTTTAGATTTAGACCGTATATATCTATATAAAAAGTAATACCGGGCGAAATTCGTAGCCGCGTTAGTAATAGTCAGATAAACGATAACATACGTAACTTTTCGAGGTAAGCCTAGCTTAAAGTCCTTTGACTGTTGCCTACGTCACCCTACGTCTTTAGTTCTAAATGTATATCGAACGGGTTTACTAAAATAATCAATCGTCATATCGAAATAATTGACCGCGATTATTATGGCCCTTTAACGAAGGTATTTAAAAGGCGTAAACCCCTATTATAACTGTATTACTATTCGGCCATTAGGTTTGTACAGGTCCATTAACTAACGATTAAAACTCCACTTTAAAATTAAACACTTTAACTCATTGGCAAGTTCGCTGTATTTTTCTAGAACTACGATTTAATCAACTCGGTTAATACTTACCGTAATAAATTTGTCGCGAATACGTAGCGATACGCGGGAACGTAAGTATTTACACTTTACAGTAGAAATCTAATTGAAGCCGTTCGTTTAAACCATAAGCGTTTCGAATTTAATAACGAATATTACTTACAGGTTTTTATCGTTTATAAACAAACCTTTAAATTCGACTAATACCTTATTCGCGCAGTAAATATTATTGAAAATCGTGTTAATATAATCAAAAAACTTTCTTATATTATATATGCCTGCGTATCCTTTAACTTGGTGATACGCCGTAACCTCATACTTTACCGCTGATTTATAACAAATCTATACATAGAAAAACTTATCCAACCCTTTTTAATTTACACTTTTTTTCTTTTAATATAAATTTAATCTTTTAACGCGTCGCCGCCTACGTAAAAATAAATCCGTCGAATTATGATTAATTATATTGTTTTTGTTTACCTTAATCCGGTAAAACCTTAACGTAAGTCGCGGCTAATTCGACTGCGAATGACTAAATTTTCGTTATGACTTAAACGAAGTTGAATATAAAGTCGAGAGTTAAAATCTATTAAACTCATTATTGCAATGATCTTATCATCGACGTAATATAAGTTACGGTATTTTATAAATGAAATATATCGGCTTAAATCGACTTTAAAATAGTAAAAGGTATATTTATAAGAAGAAAAACAAGGTATTTGCCGACGGTCTATCTTTTCCGATAACGTTAAAATATGACGTAAAATCTTTAAGGTTTGTCATTAATTCTTTTATTATAAATAATATTCTTTTGCCCAAACATAAAAATAAACTTTAATAGTATATTATAATCCGATTTACAATAGTAAACTAAGTAGGTATTAAATAGTATTTACTATTAAGATACGGAGGAAAACTAGAAAAGGCTATCGTATCTTAACGTATAGGACCTATAGGTATAGCCAGTATCCATCCCGTTACGTGCCCTCATACGTGTTGTATACAAACCGTATCTGGTTCGCACCCGAACCGTACCCGGTTCACACTCGGACCGGGCTTAGACCGGGTACTGCTTATCACGTTACGAGCACAGTCACGTAACTTATAGACTCAATAGCTAATAGCCTGAGTCTATAACAATTATTAACATATAAAAAAAGATCCAAAAAGGTATTAAATTAAAGTTAAAAGCTAAACTTAAATGCCGAGGGATATACGTACTGAAAAAAAGTTTCACCAAGCTAACGAAACCCTTTTTCAAACCAACCTAACTTAAAAAATGCCTTTAAGACTCACGACCCAAGGGAAAAGATATTAAAAAACCTCAACACCCCTAAATACAATTCAGGAGACCACCTCTTCACCTTTGACTAAGTCAAGCCTTTTTATGCGCTGAAGATAAAGAACTTGTTAATCTACTCAGCAATTCGGAGCCTCCACGTAACAGTACGGAGTACGAATTTAGCGGCGGCGAAGTATATAAAGCAATAGCTACCAACGCGGAAAAAGGTATTAATGTTAACTCTCTATACCAGTTAATTAAACAAGATTATTAAGCCTTCCAAAACCTTCATATACTTATCGCCCCCTGGCACTTTAATCAACAAGCCTCTTAAAAAACATTTATAAGGTAGGTTTACCTATATACGAAAGCCTACTACAAGTCCTATTACAAAACTTTACCCCTTAGGCCAGGCGACTGATAATTACCCTTGAAACCGTGCCTCGGAAGCTCCAAAGTTTGAACTGCCAGGAAACACTAATCAAAACTAGGATAATTATCGCGACCTGCCTCCAAAACTTGTCAAGATAATTAAAATTTATTAAAAATTCTTTACGAACTTCGTTAAAATCTTAAACGACGTAGAAAGATAAAACGAGAAGCCCTACAACTTCCTCGAAATTAAGATAATTCCCTTTTTAAACATCTTTAAGTGAATGGAAGTATCTCTTTCTAGTTTTTACTTACTATTTCCTGGAATCCTCACAGGGAATGCCAGGGACTACTACCCAACCTTCCTGACCCAAGCTACTACGTTTCGATAAATCTATGATGAAATAAGGAGACACTTCAAATAAGACATCCACTTTAGGCAATATTATACAAATTGGGCTACTACGAGGTAAGTAACAATAATGGTTAAAAAAAAGAGAAAACACCGATAGATGAATTTAACTAAATAATTAACAAGTTAATGCTATACCAGAAAGCAATAGTAAAAGTGTACGCTGGAGAATCTAAAGTTCGCAAATAGGTATGGACAGTAATTACAGGCGTTAACGAGTTTAAATACGCCGTATAACGCCTAAATATTACCTACAAATACTTTTTTAGCCAGTTACGTTCCTCGTTTGCCATTATAATAGCATGCACACCAAACTAGTTTAGTATATACCCTTAAGCCGGCAACTTCCTTAACGTAAATAAAGAAAACCTTATAGTGATTAACTACGTCGACCGAAAGTACGGCTATGAGCGCCCCCAACGCCTAAAGTTTGGCTTACCGATTACAGATTAAAGGTAATAGCTAGGTTGGCGTTAAGAAGGCCAAAGTTTAGGCAGACTTATTAACCCTAAGCATTATCGTCATAATAATAGCAAGAAATGTTAAATTTATAGTAAATCTGGCTATTAATTAACGCGGAACCCCCCGCTCCCCCCTATCGAACAAAATAAAGAAAAGGTAATGTACTACATCCAGTACCCTACTACTTTTAAATAAAACTACTTGAATTGAATCGAAAACTTCGAATGCGACGATTAAATTGACGGCAATAATGCCCTTAAGTAAATTAAGTGATATAAAGATATTACTTATGGTACGGCCTAGTAAATAACTGACTACGCTTTTTTATACCGTTTAGGTGGTAAAAACCCTTACCTTTGACCTAATTAAGCTCATTACCCCTTACACACCTTTAACCTTCGCGATTGTTACGTAAACAACATGTTTTGAGGTATTATGCCAGACATAGGGGCAATAAAGTATTTAATAGGGAGCTATTTATAGTATGTGGTGCTATGGAGGGAAAGGACTATAGCTACTGAGATTGATCTTTACGATACTAATAAGGCTAAAGTTAAATTTAAACTAGGTAAATAATTACCGTCAATAGGGATAACGGTAATTTAAATTATTGTAGGAGCAATTAGGTTTTATATCCATAAGTCCTTTACCTCTTTTCTCCTTTATTTAAAATATATAAAAAC
Organism: Anisogramma anomala; assembly: GCA_038502455.1. NCBI lineage: Eukaryota > Fungi > Ascomycota > Sordariomycetes > Diaporthales > Gnomoniaceae > Anisogramma > Anisogramma anomala. Next base: position 9,459,091 of record JASMMZ010000010.1, on the reverse strand, counting down.
CCTTAATGTCAACTTTGACGTTAACGTAGATGAACTGGTTAAAAATGGCTTAAGTTTTTCCTTCGCCTTTAAGTAGGGCTACTTATGTTTTTATCTTTAAAACCTAGAAAGAGTAATGGTAAACCTAACAAAGCTGTAGATACGTAAATTATACTGGTTCTTTAACCACACTTCCGTTAACAGGCTATACAAAGTTCTAAAGTCCGTAAGTCATAAATATATATAAAAAAATTCTCTAAAAGCAATTAAAAAACATTATCATTATTATAAAACGTATGCCTAAGCCCCTCAGAAATTTAAATTGAAATTAAAAGACCATGAAGATTTTAATTACGAAATTTGTGTTAATATATTTTATTTAAATAAAAGGCCTATTTTTCACATCGTTAACTCCTCAACTTATTTTTATGAAGTAAAATTTCTAAAATCACTCTCGGCAAAGAATCCATAGGAAATACCAAAGATGCTATAAATTAACACGTACCTAGGTCTATCTAACGTCGTCATTTACGATACCGACACTAACTTTACGGCGACGAAGTTTTAAAAAGAAATCAAGTTAATAGGTATTCAATGTAAATAATTACTTAGAAAAACTCATTAAAGTATTAAAAAAGTTAAAAAATATATACGCTTTACCTCGCCGGACGTATAATATCTTTACACTAGAAATTAAAAGCTTTATGAATCTTGAAGCACAATTATAAATGGAAATAAAAGACTTGAATGAAATTATAGGCCCTAATATCCTAGTGCCAAAGCTACTAGTTTTAGGAGCATACCCACACCTAACGAGTAAATCTCTACTATCAGCAAATATTCAGAAACGATTTACGTCATACAACAAAACTTTAAGGGAACTGCTAATGAAATCGACACGCCTCCAGATTGATAATACCCTTAACAGCAGGAACGGCCCTATAACAAATCGACGTATTTTCTTTGCTATTTTCAAGTAGAATACTCGTGTAACGGGAGTCGGGAAAATGGAGAATCCTATATAAAATCTTAAGTATCACAAACTCTAAAGTGGTTGTTAAAACTATCAGAAGTTATATATCTTTCCGAACCACTTAAATTAAGCCTTATATTAGAATTACTAACGATACAAACCCTTAAATTAAGCGACTGAGCTAATACGAACCTCCTCTATCCGTTATCCATAAACCGATAAAACGTCATCGATGTGGACGACCCCCGAAAAAAGGAATAGTAAATAGGAGGAATACATACCGGGTCGTATATACAATACTACTTGGGTAAACAGAAAAGGGAAAAATAACGAGAACTTAATACTAAAGCTCCAAATATAAGGGATTATTAAAACCTCCAATAAACATTTTTTTTAAAAAAAACGATAAAGTCGAAATTAATAGTTTACTAACTTAAGGTGTTATAGAATTTGTATAGAAGACCGATTTTAACCTTTAAAATACAAAAGTTACGATATTTAAATCGAGGATTATTTACGAGGTTAAAGGAAAAATCACGGGGCGGCCGTACTAAAAGTCATTTTTAATCGTTTAAGGATACGTAAATAAAGGTAAAGCCTAGATCTTTATGTAGTTACTAACGATTTAGAAAATCAGATAAAGTTTAGTGATTGTTTTGGTAATAAGTTTTTTTTAGCTAAAACTAAAGGCAAGTTTATGTTTCATAACCATAATATAATGTAAGCTTATACGTAAATAATAACGGATTGAATACGGATTGTATTACTAAATGTACTATGGATACTACATGTTATTTACCATCCAGAAACGGTAATACAGTGTATTGAACTATTATACGTATTAGCTGAAGAAAACGTTTATTGGTTCCTAATTTACTAATTCGACAACAAATTACGACTATAAATGAAGTTTTTAATATACAACCTATACTTGTTAATAATGTGAAAAGGGGATTTCGATGTAATAAGTATATAAATTAACGATACCTTTTTCGTTAAAATGGCGGGCTTTATAATACCGGAATAACAGGTGATTAAAGACTTTAAGTTTTAAAATTAAAAGCCGATAACAAGGTTAATGAAAGGTAGTTGATTTAAATTCAATCAATCGTTAATTAACATATTGAGTATTAATACTGATCTTAACTTTTGCTAACAGGGCTAAGGCACTGGTTTATTTACAATCGACAAGACTAATATAATTAAGGCTTAACGATATTTGAAGTAACGTATTATTAACAGCTATATTACTACCTTATATTAACCGAAAACCTCTTACGACCCTTTTATCGCGGTATAAGTATAGGATCTGACAGATAAAAACTTTGACTTGCTAAATAAAATACTCGAGTGGTAGATACGAAACCTGGACCGTGGAATTCATATGATCTCAATTTTTTTGTCGAAGGATAAGTTAATAATCTTTACTAATGAGTCTTTTACAAACAACACCAACTTATCTTTACGAAATAGCTTTCTAATAACTTTTGTCAACAAAGATAGGCGAAAGGACTAGTTTAATATTATCGGTAACCTAATTCACCAAACATTTTTCGAATGTAAAAGGATTATACGAAACGTGTTAACTTCGGAGGTTTAAATTATAATGGCGGGTTTTAACATAGGCATATCACTATAAAAAACTTTTAAACTTATCACTAGGTAACTAAAAATTACACCTATCTCGGTATAATTTGTACCGACTTAAGAAGCCTATTCGAATACCCTTTAAGGCTCGGAACCACCAATGATAACCGCTTGATAATCGACGTAATAACACTTTGTAAAACGTATAAAGTGAGGCAAATTAAGGAATTCCGATAAATTAATCGAAAAGATAACCCTGCTAATACTATAACAAAAACAGTGCCAAATAAGGCCCTAAAGAATTTTGTAAATAGCAACAGGCTAACCATACGCATCGAAAGATACATTAATAAGTCGCCTGGTAAACTCAAGTCACGTGCCAGCGATCAAGGTTATAATAGTAGACTAAAAGACTGCCAGAGAAGTAAAGGCTATAATGGCGATTTATTTAACTAGCACAGCTAAAAGTAGAGGTTTTCGATAGCCTGTAACGGAAACACTTTTCAGTATAAAAAGTCAATTGAAATTGACAAGGGGTTGGTAAGTTAACGAAGCCATTGTTCAATGTTAACCGGAAATGATTGGTTAATCACACTATCATACACACACAAACTAAAAAGCTGCCAATATTGAAATAGTACTACGTGTAGTGCAGTAGGTCAACTTTACTTACAGTAAAGTTGATAATACTAACTGCAAGTTGAGTATATTATTTGTGCGGACTTACTGCATTGAGTGTAAGTCGAGTGCAGTACGCTGCACTTCAAACTAGGGCACGGGCCAAGCAATTGGCCATACAAATTACTATGCAGATAGGCTAGTGGTCTGCCAAACCTAGAACAATACATATACCACTTGACCAATGCATTACTACTGTTACTTCGACCACGATTCGAATTGATAACATTATAACTATCTAACGCCCTACCAACATTAATATTAGTTATAATCTTTTTACGGATTTCATCAAAATTTGGAATGATATAAAAAAGTACAACGGAAATTCTTTTAACATCTCGAAATAAAAATAATACCCTTTTTAAATATTTACAAGTAAATAAAGGCTCACACTTTTAGTTTTTACTTATTATTTCACGGAATCCTTATAAGGTATTTTAGGGATTATAACCTAACCTTTCTAACTCGAATAATTACATTTCACAAAATTTATAAAGGTATAAAAGGCTATTTCGAAAACAACGTTTACTTTACGCAATATTATACAAATTGAGATACTACGAAATAGGCAAAGATAATGGTTTTTAATAAGGAGAAAATATCGATCAATATATTTAATCAGATAATGAACAAATTAATATTATATTAAAAAGTAGCATGGAAAGCCTATATTAGCCCAGCTATACTTCGAAAATAAGTACGGGCAGTAGTTACGGACGTTAATAAGTTTGAATACTCCTTATAACACCTAGATAACATTTTCTAAAGCTTTTTTGATAAATTAAATTCCTAGCTTATAACTGTAATAACGCGTATACTAAATACATTTGGTATATTTGCTTAGGTCGGTCCCTTTCCTAATGTAAATCAAAAAAACGTTACGGTAATTAATTACGTCGACTGTAAATACGGCTACGAACCCTTATAAAATCTAAGGTTTGGCCTATCGACTATAGACTAGAGGTAATATCTACGTCAGCGATAATAAGACTAATATTTAAATGAACCCTTTAACTGTAAATACTATCGTCGTAATAGTGGTAAAAATATAAAATTTATAATAAGTCTAATTATTAGCAAACTCGTTAACTTTTAGCCGCGCTAAATGATAGAAAAAAATACATTATATCCAATACCCTACTACTTTGAAATAGTATTACTTGGACTAAATCACAAACTTTGAAGGCGACGAAACTATTAACGACAATAATACCCTTAAGTAAATTAAGTGATAAAAAAATACTATTTCTAACGCGGTTCAATAACCAATCGACTACGCTTTCTTGTACCGTTTGGGTGTTAAAGACCCTTATCTTTACCCTAATTAAGTCTCTAACCCCTTATATACCTTTAATATTTGCGATCATTATGAAAACCATCCGTTCTGGGGTATTATGCCAAATATATGGATAATAAGATACTTAATAAAGGCTATTTGTAATATGTGGTATTAAGGAGGGAAAACACAACAATGTAAAATTTAATTTTTACGATACTAGTAAAGCCAAAGTTAACATTAGATTAGGCGAACAATGATCATTACTAGTAATAACAATTGTTTAAATTATTATATGGGCAATTATGTTTTACATCCTCAAGTCTCTTATTACTTTACTTCTTTACTTAAAGGATGTAAAGACCCTCAGTATTAACATCGACTTTAACGTAGACGAGCTAGTTAAAAACAGCTAGAAGTTTACCCTCACTTTTAAGTGGGGATACCTATAGTTTTATCTTTAAAGCCTGATAACAATAGTGTCAAACCTAACGGAGTCATACATACGCTAATTATACCGGTGCTTTACCTATCTAACCTTCAATAGGCTGTATAAAGTCCTAAAGTCCTTAAAGTACAAAGATATGGAATATTTCATCCTGAAAGTTATCAAAAAACTTGGTCATTACTATCAAATATAGACCTAAGCCTTTCAAAAATTTAATTTTACATTAAACGACGATAAGGATTTGAATCATGAGATTTTCATTAATATTTTTTACTTGGATAATAAGCTTGTTTTTAGGTTGTTAACTTCGCAAATTCTTTTTACGGGGGTAAATTCTTCAAATTCCTTTCAGCAAAAGATACTTAGGAAACGCTAATGATACTATGGATTAACACATACTTAAGCTCACCTAAAGTCGTTGATTATAATACCGGTATCAACCTGAAGGTTGCGAAATTTCAAAAAGATATTAAAATAATAGGTATTTAGTATAAACAGATATCTATAAAGGCTTACTAAACCATTAAAAAGGGTAAAGGGGTATACACCTAATTTCGCCGAACGTATAATATCCCTACGTTAGAAAGTAAAATATTTACGGATCCGGAAATGCGTTTTTAAATAACGGTAAAGAGTTTAAATGATATTATAGGCCTTAAAGGCCTAATGTTAACGCTACTAGTCTTTGGAGCGTACCCATATTCAACGAGTGAATTTCCGTTATTATCAAGTATTTAAAAGCGAATTACAAATTACGGTAACATATTAAGGGAATTTCGAATGGAATCGACACGCCACTAGGTTAATAATACCCTTAATACCAAAAACGGCCCTATAAAAATCGACGTACTTACTTTGTCGTTATAAATTGACGTCTTCGTATAGCGGTAATTGAGCAAATAAAAAATCCCGAACCAAATCTTAAGAATCATAAACTACAAAATAGCCGTTGAAATTACTAACAATACTATAACGTTTATTATAATCTAAGTAAAGCCTTATATTAGGGCTATTAACAATTAAAAACCTTAAGATAAACGATCGAGTTAATTCGAACCTCTTATACCTGTCGTCTATAAGTTAATAAAAAGCCACCAGTGTAAAAGACTCCTAAAATAGGGGAACGTTAAAAAAAAGAAATATATACCTCGCCGTATTTATAATATTAGTTAGGTCAATAAAAAAGAAAAGGATAACTAAAACCTAATATTTAATTTTCGAGTACAAGATATTATTAAAATCTTTGGAAACCCTTTTAACGAAAGCGATAAGGTCAAAATTAACGGCTTATTAACTCGAAGAGGTTGTACAATTTATGCTAAAGGCCGATTTTGACCTTTACGACCCGAATATTACGATCTTTAGGTTAAAGATTATTTACGAGGTTATAGGAAAGATTACGGTGCGGTTATACGAAAATTTACGTTTAATAGTTTAAGGATACGGCGATAAAGGTAAAGACTAAATCTTTACCTAGTTGTTAACGATTTAAAAGATTAATTAGTGTTTATTAATCGCTTTAACAACTAGTTTATTAGCCAAAATTAAAGGCAAGTTAACGCTTAATAGCCGTAATATAACGTAAACCCATACGTAATTAGTCACGGATTTATAACGGATCGTATCATTAGAGTTGCCACAGAAACTACGTGCTATTTATCCTTTAAGGACGGTAATACAATATATTAAGCTACTATATAGACTAGTTAAAGTAGGTACTTATTAGTTTCTGACTTATTAGTCGTTCTTTAAATTATAGTTAGGTATAAAGTCTTTAATATACGACTTGTAATTGTTAGTAACGTAAGAAAAAGACATCGTTGTAGTAAGAATACATATTAAAGATACCCTTTTCGTTGGAATGGCTAGCTTTACGGTATCGGAATAGCTAGCTATTAAGGACTTCAAGATCTAAAATTATAAGCTAGTAACGATGTTGGTAAAGGGTAATTAATTTAATTTTAACTGATAGTTAATTTATATACTTAGTATCAATATTAGTCTTAGTTTTCGCTTAAAGAGCTAAGGTACTAACTTAGTTATAATCAACAAAATTAAAGCGGTTAAGGCATAGAGGTACCTGAAATAGCGTGTCCATAGCAGCTATATTACCACCTTTTATTAACTAAAGTAATTCTACGATCTTTTCATTACGATGTACATATAAGATATAATAGGAAACGGTTTTAATGGGCTTGACAAAAAGATTCAATAATAAATACTGAATTTAAACCAAAGGATTAATATAGTTTTAATCGACTTGTCAAAAGCTAAGGTAATAATCTAAATGTGTAGGCCTTTCATAAATAATACCCACCTATCTTTATAGATCGGCTCTTTAATAACCTTTATTGGCGAAAATAGGCGGAAAGACTAGTTTAGCATTATTGGTAGCCTAATTTACTAAACCTTTATTAAGTGTGAGAGGATTATATAAAGCGTTTTAGCTTTGGAGGTTTATGGTATAATAACAGGCTCTAACGTAAATATAGCATTGTAAAAACCTTTAAATATAATTACTAGGTAATTAAATATTCCTTCTATTCCAGTAGTAATTTGTATAGATTCGAGGAACCTATTCGAATGCTTTTCGAAGCTTGAAACCACCAGCAAACAAGTCTGATAATTGACATAATAACACTCCGTAAAGCCTATAAAGGTAGGGAGATTAAGGATTTCCAATGGATTAACAACAAAGATAATCCTGTCAATGTTATAATGAAGGCGTCGACGAATAAGTCCTTAAAAAGTTTTGTAAACAGGAATAGGCTAACTAGACGTATTGAGGGTTACGTTGATAAGCCGCCTATAAAACCCAAATCACGTGACGGCGGTTAGTGATATACTAGCGAATTAGAAAACTGCCAGGAAATGGACGATAGCGACTTGTTTGATTAACACGATTGAAGTGAAGGTTTGCAAAGACCTATAGCAGAAGAACTTTTCGTAGGAGTGAATAAACTCAGACTTCGGAGCCATGGAGTAATTAAGGTCAAATGGGATAAAATCAAGTACAATTAGGTTAAATTTTATGTAAAAGTCAACTGGAATTAACAGGGGTTTGGCTAGTTGACGAGAAGGTAATTCGGCGGCAACCAGAAAAGATTGGTCAATCACACTAACGTATATGTACAAACTAAAAATCCGTCAGTATTGGAATAATACTACCTGCAATATAGTAGGTCAACTTTACTTATAGTAAAGTTGACTATACTGATTACAAGTTGAGTGTATTGTTTTGTGTGGGCTTACTATATTGTATATAAGTTACGTATAATACGCCACACTTCATACTAGGGTACGTGCTAAGCAATTGACCATACAAATTATTGTGCAAACCGGCTAGCAGTCTTCCAAATCTAGAACAAAACATCAACTACTTGACCACGCAATACTACTATTACTTAAACCAACTGAATCAATAACGTTACAACGTCTAAAGCTCTACAAATAAAACCTAAATGAAATAATGTGATATACTTTTTTATACACATTTTTTTATCCTCTACAACCCGTTTAGTACTATATTATGAAAAGAAATTTCATACTTAATATGTTTAAAATATATTCACATTATGTATATACATTATATATACACATGAAGAGTTTTCAAAATCGAATAATCGTTTGCTTTAACTCTTACATCTATATATATTGGTCAAGTAATAAACTTTAACGTAAATAGTTCAATATCTAGATAGATTCATAATAATATAGTATTCATGTAATGAATAAAGAAAAAATATATATATGATAGTAAACGTTTTAATGTAAAGTATTTATACTTTAATTGATATTATATACTCATTTTATGGTTTCGAAACATAGGATTTATATCCTATGCTTGTTTTGATGCATATTATATATAATATTATCTACATTAGTATTTTATATATAATACCCTAAATCCACTCATATTTTATATCATGATATTCATAAGTTAAATATTTATTATATTTGTATTTATAAATATTGACTTTTTAATTCTATTTTAATACATATTATATGTTATAAAATCCTATATCACAACAATTTTTATTGAAACTATATATTATAGTGTTAGTGATGTTACGGTATTTTTGTGCTACTACCCGACTGTAAGCTTATAACCTCTCACCTGTGGCGTACACTCTCCCGATGCTTCTTCTATCTTCATCTTATCCTACTACTTCAATTCAATACTAATCTTTATAATTACTTCTTCTACTACGTTAACATATAGAGACCTTACCAACAATTTGCATACTACTATGGTTTTTTTTTGTCAATATGAATATAAAGCTAATTTAAGAATTATAATAGTTATTATTAGCGCATAAGTTTACTATATAAATCGATATTTTTGTTATCGTGGTATTTCAAAGAATACAATGAATTTGTTTTCTATAAATTGTTTATTTTTTATTGAAGACGTTGATGTACAGGTTTATAGTTCTTTTGAGCAGATTCGTATTACCAATATACAGCGACCAATGAGTTGAATATTACCTTAGGTTATATAATCGATCAGACTCATACTATGTTCACACATTGATGGTTATAGATATAGGCGTATTTAGTATTTGTAATATAAACAGTAATAACTTGATATTATTGAGCTCTTGATACAAGTTTTATATTTAATATTAGTAAATAGGGGTCAGGAACTGTATTTGTTTTCTTTTAAAAGGTTGGTATATTGTGTATTATATAAGAAGATTTAATAGACTCCTGTTTTCCCGAATTTATCCAGTGATTTAAGGATGCATATACGCGTTTCATAAGGATATTGATTTCGAAGTTTTATGTGAAGGCATATATTAATGGGTTTTACTAAGAGATTTTTTTTTAAAAAAAAGCGTAAACTGGTATAATATTGCGTAATTAAACCAAAATTATTTAAGAGTGATAAAAAGCAACATTTTATATTGAAATTAGTTGCTGGTTCATAGGTTGTAAAGGTATTAATTAAGTAACAATATTTTATATCTTCATAATTGATCATGATAAAGAAATTTTCATATAGGTTTGAGTTTTATTTTTCATGTTATATGTTATTCAAAGTCGCAAATTTGTGTGTTAGTCTTAAGTATTTGGGTTTAGTTATTGGAATTAGATAACTCGCCGTTCTATTACGTACAGTAAGTTTTCTAACTTGACTTTCTATAGGGTATATCTAGGGTGTTAGTATTTTTTTCACAATGTAACTTTAAGTTAAACTTGTGATCGACCTTTTTTTGGTGGCTTATATAAGAGTACATATGAAAATTGACTTAATCCATGTATTTTTCGAGTTATACGATCTCTTTTTGTCTATGTAGTTTAAAAATATATGTTTCTTTGAAAAATATTAGTCAATTTCAGAAACGTTAAATAATTGGTAGATTTTTGATTTTTTTTAAATTTGGGGTATTTAACAGTGGGTTATTCATTTCGGATCATTAATGGTAATTTGTATGTGAGGTTTACAGAAAGGAATATAATTTGTTTGTTGGAATAGTAGTGAATTGAATTATAGTCAAGTCAATTATACTGACAGTTAGTTGACTGTACTGAATGAAAGTTCACTGTAATTTTTGGGATTCACTGTATTGACTGCAAGTTAAGGACATTAGATGCCCAATTCAGAGTAGGGTACGAGCCAAACAATTCGCTATACAAATTAGTGTGCAAACTACCTAGCGTTCTGCCAAACCTCGAAGTAACACAGTACCACTTTTAATGCAACATACCAGTTACTTCTATCAAAGATTCGAATCGACTATGTTACAACGATAAAGGCGTACTAATGCTAATCGATGCTTATTAGGTAAATCGCAGATAAGCTGGGTAAAAGAAGAATATACTCTCCAGTTGTTACGCTTTTTTTAAGTAAGGTAGAGGCAAGATTCATATGAAGTATATATAAATGCTGTGCAGCTGTTCTCGGCAACAAGTAAAGATAGATTATAGATTATATAGCTGTTTACAAAGGTCTATAAGTAGTGACGGTATTGCTATTATTGAAAACACTAAAAAAATATTGATTAAGCCAGTATTGGAAGCGCGAAGATTAACCATTTAAAAGTCTTCAAATCGTTAATTTACCAACGTTGATAAACGGCTAAGTTAATATTATTACGGGTAATATTACTGTAAATCAAAAAGCAAAAACGATTAAGTTCTTCAACTTTTAACTACAAAGAACAATTTTGATGAGGGAAAAACCTACAGAATTCGCCTTATACCAATAATTTCCTCTCGCACTACTTTAATTCTTGTTAGGTTAGCTACTACAAACACCAAAAGAGATATTGTTACGGATCCTATTGAAAAGAAGCAAATTAAAAGCCTCGTATTTACGTTTATTAAGAATTTTAATAACGATTTATAGTAGATTAACATTAACGAAGACTTCACTACTGAACACCTAACGATTTACATCGGTTACTTCATTCTTAATTTAAACCCCATTGTTGGTAGACCTTTATCGTTGCAAATTAGTCGATTCGAATTACTGTTGTCGAAGTAACTGGTGCTGCATTGAAATTGGTTGTGATTGAGCTCTTAGTTCTAAGTTTGGCAGACCGCTAGCCGGTCTGTACGCTAATTTGTATGGCCAAACGATTTGGCTTATGTTCCACTTTAAAGTGGGTACCTACTGCACTGCACTCGCAATGTAGTCCCGCAAACTGCAGCCAATTTACAATCAGTACAATCAACTAAACTAATAGTTTAATTAACTTAACTTTACTTCATTTAATTTCTATTCCAACACTGACGGCTTTTTATTTTGTGCCTATACACCAGTGTAGCCTGCCATCAATTAGTGGCAACCTTTGAAATCGTTCCTTAATGAACAAGCCAAACCACTGTCAATTCCGATCAATTTGTACTGAAATTAACATCAATTACGGCCCTTTAATTTGTATTCTCGAATCCTTCGTTCTTCAACTCTCGTATATAGGTTTTTTGCTACAGACTTCAAAATATTCTATATTCCACCACTTAAGTTCCTTTTGCTAGTAATTTAACCTATTAGCATTTCCATTACTACATTTGTTAATGTTAATATTAATATTATTACCTTGTTAGTCTTTAGGTTTGTTAAAACTTCTTTCTTTCTCCAAATCACGTGCCGTGAAGTGTATGTAGCCCTTGATTCGTATACTCAGAGTATTGATATCAACAAACCTTTTCAAGGCTATATTAGGCATAACCTTAATTATAGTGTCGGCGGGGTTATTTTAGCCATTAATCTACTCACACTCGTTGATTTCCTGTGTTTCATATGTCATTATTGAAGATATTACGTTACTTATTAAAAAATGATATTAGTTTTACCTAACTTTAATAGGAATTCGATAAATATTCTGAAATCTGTATATATTACCATAGGTATCTAAGGTAATCTTATTATTTGTGAATAATCTTGAACATTCTATAAATTACTATATAAATATTATAACACGTTATTATACCATAAACTTTTAAAGCCAATGAGTTTCGTATTATACGTTTATATTTAACGGATATTCAATATATAAGGTTTCCTATTGGTAGAGCCTTAGATTGTTGCAACGTTGTTCATTCAATTGGCCGAAGTCATAGTAGTATTGCATTGGTCAAGTGGTAGATGTATTGTTCTAGATTTTTCAGACTGCCAGCTGGTTTGTACTGTAATTTGTATGGCTAACTGCTTGGTCTGTACCCTAGAGTGAAGTGCAGTGTACTGAACTCAACTTACACCCAGTACGGTAAGTCTCTATAAAGAAATAAACACAACTTGCAGTTTAGTATAATCAACTTTACTGTAAGTAAAGTTGACCTACTGCACTGCATGTAGTACTATTCTAACATTCCCGGTGATTATAAATTACCCTTTGAACCCTTCATCGTAATCAAGTATGTTAAGGAATTCGATTTTCGATGTAAGGTTGATATTATTAGTAAATTACTCGTTCGTAAAGATTATCAACTTTATCTCCATTGAATTTACAGAAACTATATTAATCACTAGTTTCGAATATTATAGTTTCTACTAAATCATCTTATTTCATTTGTTAAAGTCCTCGTTTTGAAAATATTGTACTTACGTTATAAAAGATGAGTTGTATGATATCTTCATTCGGAAAAATATAATAATGTAGGTTATATGAGCCCTTCATTTTATATATCTATGTGATTTTTCTTCGTCGGATTTTTTAGTAGTCGTTAAGCTTATAGTTTACCCTTTTAGTGTAGATTAATGTTAGTATCGCTTTTAGTCTTTATATCATAAATATGGACCAACGATTGATTAAAGTTAAGCTTTATAACCTTAGTTAACATTTGAATTAGCTTATACTTTTCAAGGCTTGATTTTTCGATGGCACATTGTTTCGCTATTATAACCCCAATATTTTCGAGAAAAAGGATATCGTTAGTTTTTATACCTATGATGTTAAAGTTTTCCCTTCTGTAATTAATAGGTACGGGTTGAAAGTTAAAGTCTTTATGCCTAACCTATGTCTAAAGTACGCCTGGTACGTTAAAAATCAACAAATGCTTACTTCGACTAATTCGTATAAAGGTTGGAAATAACGTATTACGATACCGGTCGAAAACTAATCACTTGGTTTTTTTTCGGTAATTTTAACAATATAATCCACTAAACATTAGTAGTAAATTACTTTTATATATAAGTTATATCACGAGTATTGAATCTTACCTAACTATTTACACTAACAGTGAAATTCATAGAAAATACGACAATTAGACGCTAATTAAACTTTTGGGTTATAGGTAATTAAGTAAGGATGTGATATTTACCTTTATTACCGTATCTGCAAACGATTAATGTTAGCTTTTTGTACGGCCTATCCGTAGTTTCCATCTTAATCTCGTAAATTATCTTTAACTTAAAAATAGTTACGTATTTTCCATCAAATTAAGTTAACTGTCGGTAAGATCTCAAGCCTATAGGGCTCATGTGAACACAAGGTCTTTGAATAGTAATCAGAATGATTGGTAATTATAGTATATAAAGATGATAATCCAAGGGAGCATCTACAAGTGCATGCTAAAGGTAAGGATTTATAAGTCCTTACCCGGAACGTACTACTCTAAACCGATTCATATATTGCTGTTCGGTCAGGTATAGCTATTCCAGACCAATTCATGCATTGCCGTTCGGTTTGGAATAGCCATTTTAGATTGATCCACGTATTGAGCACTTTGCGTCTTGTAAGAGTGAAGCCTACAGTATAAAACGTTATCGTGCACTCTACAAGAATATACCCTGTAATATAGTATACTGCTAATTGCCTTATGTATACTATTTATAAAGGTATGTAGTAATATCTATATAGGCGATATTTTTTTTCCCTTTAGATACTCCGTAGCTATAACTTAGTAGTAATAGTGTGGTTGTGGTTGCAAAGGTTCAAATTAATAGGTTTTGTAATAATAGTGTTATTGCCATATCAATTGTAAAAAATCCAAATTCGAAAGTTCGGTTAAAGTTAAGATAATTTGGCTGAGGCGTTGTTTTAAGTTCCACTGTGGTTAGTAAAGTTTAGCTAAGATGGTGTTTGTAGTTCGGGCTTAGTTGGTATAATTAAATGGGGCTAAATGGTTGGTAATAGCGTTTTTAAAGATTTTTAACAGGGGTAATTGTGTAGAAGTAATTGCGTAAGGATGATTACGTAATTGTGTGTTGGGCAAATATAAAAACATATATCGTTATCGGCATAAGCAAAACCTTTTTTCTTTTTCTTTCAAAGACATGTAGTCTAAATAAATATAAGTTCCTATTTCAATTTAACCTTTGTCTCTATTAAATAAACCAAGCCGCATCCCCACTTTACCTCTGTTTCTTTTGACCAAAACAAGCCGTTTTAATAGATAGGTCACTTAACTAACACCTATTATTAATTTTTCCTCTACTTAGATAACGCGTAAGAACCGAACCGCACGGCGTCGTTTGGCGCGCGAGCGGCAGCGCGTCGCCGCCGCCACCACCGCTGTTATTACCGCTACCGCCTTTACTACCACTACCAATAGAAGCAACCCGCCTTCGTCGGGAGTTGTTTTTTTTATCGCCGTTACGTCGCCCGCCTCCGGTATCCCATTCGCTGTTACATCGTCAAGTTTTGTCGTTGCCGCCGCTACGTCACCCAGTTCCGCCGCCGCTATGTCTCCTAACACTATCGCCGTCTTCGCTTTGCCCCTCTCTTTTTTTGTCGCCGCGACCTCCTTTTCCCTCTCATTTCCTTTCCTTTTCCCCAGTTCCCAAAGGGAGGAATAGAGGGCTCCTAAGGTTATAAACCTTACCCTTTCCCTACGGATAAAGACCATATTACCCGTAGGGCTTCCTCTATACCATAAGTATAGCCTGACATAGCTACTTCATGGTTCTTATTTCCCAAATTCATCCGATCGTATACTTTTAACTTTATTTTTTACTTCTTAAATAAGAAGTATAAGGTAGACCTGCTCCGCTGCCTCGAGTTTCGTATCGTTAAGGTACGCCGCGAAGCCTTTTTGACGCGTAAGGCGTTAAAGCGACGTACCCGAGTTTGTAACTCCGAGCCGTTAATGGAAACGCTTTACGTGTCGTATCTTACGTTCGCAGCTACGGGTAAGTTTATTGGCGATTGTTACGAGAGTAAGGGTCATTCAACTCGTTGCCACCGCTACGAACGGACCGGCAGCTCATGCGCCTTTGTTCTGATGGTTTTAGCACCGTAAGCCGAGGCCGTATTACACGCCCATCGGCTTTTTGATAAGTTTTAGCCGAACCTTGAAAATTTGCTTCGGTAAAAATATACTATTCGCGGCGATCCGAAAATATTCGCGGTCAAAAATAACCAAAATAAACCGATGCTAATTAGTAACAGGTGCTAACTGGCGAACTAAGAAGACGGCAGCCACCGTCGCCGCCTAGAAATGGGGCTTGTGCATGTACTATGCAGGTAAGTTTAACGGCGTTATCGCACGTTGCCATAAGGAGGGTAATCCCTTTCCTACGCCTTTGTCTAAGGGTATAACCAATAAGGCGTAGGTCTATATCCTTACTGGTGTTGATAACGTAGATATCGATTATAGAGGTGGTGTTATCATAAAGGTGGAAAGCGATGGGGAGGATCGTGGAAACGCGATAGCGTCGCTTTTTCCCTCTAGTAGTGGATAAATACCCATTCGGTCGAGCTGATGTACCCGACTATAGTGTATTTCGCTGTATAGGAATGTTATAGCTTTTTACGGAACAAACGTTTAGATACAATAATCGTAATAGGAAGAATAGAAAATAAAGGAGATAATATACCAGGATCGGAACGATTTATTAAATGTAAGTAAAGGTAAAAATCGGTTTCAGCGCGAATAGTAAGATTAAATGAAAAAGAAACGAATGGGAAATTCCGTCGGATCGAGGCTTATAAAATAAAAAGTATCAGAATCATAGAAGCGATGTGAAATAATAGGGTTAAATAAAGGTAAAATCGTGGATAGGTATAAATAGCGTAGTATATGCCGATTTAATTTGACGAAAAATTGGTGTAGTAACTTATTGGGGTTGTAAAACCTTTTTAATAACCTTGAAAAAAGTTGATTTGTTAATATAAGTGTTTTTAATGTTCCGTTCGGCGTAGCTTTGGTTATTATACCCGCTAGGTTGGATTTTCCGTCGATTTACCTCGTTTTCACGATTTTACGGCGTTTATATAACTCTCGTAAAGCTATAATATCGATTATGAAACGGTTTTTGTTTATAATACTTAATTTAACTCGGCATTTATAAATAGAAAACGAATTGATATATACGATAAGAGGGATAGGGCGTAAACTAAAGTTGGAAATAATTATTCAGACTGTTATCGTTATAGTAATGCCCGAATAAAAGCCTCTAACCATGTTATAAATCTCGGAAGTTAGGACGCTTCGTATAACTTTTTTTGTACTTGGTAAAGCTTTAATGAATAATATTTTCTCGAAGAGTAAATCCGTTTTGGGCTAGAATTTCGTTACCGAGGACCAGGACAAAACCGATTTGTAAATTGTAGTCGTTATCATTAGCGAAAAAGCCGTTAAAAAAACAAATAGCTTTACAATACGCATATTTCATGGTATAAATTATAAGCCGAGTTTTAGATTATATATTTTTTATAAAAGATGTTTGTTAAACGCTTTGTATATATCCTTCGTCGGGTTGGTTTAGCATTGCGCGGCGATAGCTAGGTTAAATATTGCCTCTGATTATTCTATAGATGCAACCTAGGCACTGCATATACTTTAGCATTTGTATTCGTCGGCTCGTTTTACGTTATCCAAAACTATAAGGGTAACTTCATTTAATTTCCCTTTTTATGTAAGGCTCAAAGTATTGTTCTGGAGAGTAATAGTAGCGTTATTGAAATCGATTACGTGGTTTTCCGTTAGGTATATCTTGGGTTTTACTTTTAGGCCAGCCTTTAGGAGTTTCCTCTCCTTAAAAGAGGAAAACAGAGTTTGATATAACGTTAAAGTGTCGTCCGTTTATATGCCTGTTAGTGTAAAGCCTTTTAAAAAAGTTATTAACACTAATAGATACGAGTTGAAAGTAAAGCTGGTTATGTCGAGTCGTTCCTTATAGTACCTTTGGTAAGTGTCGTACCAATGAATACTAGCTTCGGCTAAGCCGTAAAGTGGTTTTAAAATACGTAAGATCGTCTTAGGCGGGTGATGTTGCTTAAGATCTTTGGATATGTCGGCGTAAATCCGTCGTTTAAGTCACTCCTTAGATTAGGTAAATACTTACATTATTTTTAGAAGCTCGATATATAGGTTATATAGTGCGTTGAGGGAGGCCGCGAGTGAAATAATCAGACGATAGTTAACTCTTTATAACGTGGGTAATTAGATTATAATTTGTTTTTTGCTTTCGTCGTTATATTCTTTAACGATTAGGCGGGTTTTTTTCCCTAAAGTCTTCCGGTTTTATCCTTAATTTCGTAGACGAGGTGGGTTGTAAAGATTCTATAGGCGCCGTAAATAGCTATGTCGAAACGGTTAAAACTAAATACGTCTTAATCGATTAGAGATGAGATTTCCGTTTGGGTAAATTGTACGAATAGGGCACCTAGGGTGTTGATAATGCCTTTACGGCGAAGCTTTAAGTTAAGCTCGCGGTTTGTCATTTTATTTCACGTGATAAATGAATCGATCATAAATTTCTTAAAGCTTTTTTTGGTTTTCGAGCCGAAGAGGCGTTTTCGGCGGCGAGATTTCGGCGGGGTTGGTATAAATTAACCGCTTTTGTTTAACGTATTCGTGTTGGATTCACGTTTTAGGGGTAAGGCTAGAGTTGGGTTCGGTTCGAATTCGTCGTTTTGGGTAATGTTTTGTAGGCGGTTTTATTCGTTCTACGGTTTTATGTCATCCCTTTTAACCTTTTTCTTATATTTGCATACCATTATCTAACTAAATGAATTATTTCCGTGTTGTATTGCGTGATGGGTGCTTGTTCTTACTTATACAAACCTGGTTGTCTCGTGCCTTCTCACGAGATTATCTACTCATAAGTACTTATTGTTATGCATGCTCTGGTAAATTCCTCTTTTACTTAGTCTTTAACTTCAAATACAGACCAGAATACCACCATACGTTCGTACTTACACAAAGCATAACAAATAGTAGTTGTAAGCTAAGATCCTGCTTGGTACCAGGCTGATCAATTGTTGTAAAGCGATTAAAAAAAGGTCACCAACGTAAACCTGTAACTATACAGCCTTACCACTAAGAGATAATAATCTTTCCTATTTTTTCCCTTTATTTCTACCCTACTTTGTATAAGTTTAGTATACGAGTCCTTAATCTCGATATATAAGCTAGCGAAAACTGCAAGCGCTAGGTATTATATTACCAAACAGGCCCTAAACCCCTTGCCGTACACGCTAGCAAACTCGTAGGAAAAAATCTGCACCTTTTACGCCAAAGTTAACGGTTAATTTCCCTTTACTTCCTCCAAAATCCTCAATTTCGCCTACGTGTATACCTTTACCTATAATATCTTTGCCTACGAGCTTACGTTATTACATTCTTTCAACCCATTTTTCATCTAAACCTCTTGTCACTATAAAGTTAGTAGAGGTATCCTCGGGCCTTATTGGCAACGTTAAAGTAATGGAACTCGTGGAAAATTTACGCCGCGAGTTTAAAAAACGTAATGCTACGAAACGTGCAGAGTATAACTCCGTCATGAGATGCCTCGACCGCTTAATAGTTAAAAGTCGCTGTTCTCGTAACCTTTTTTTTTTCGCCGCTATTATCGCCGTCCTTCACCTATTTTCATAATTTCCTCGGACACTTCTAAGTCTAGCCGCTATCGCCTACTTAAAGGGAAGGAACGTAAGTCTTTTCACCGCCGCCGTGAGTTGTCTTTTCGCCGTCGCGAGCCTTCCCGAAATCATTGCGACTCCCCTTACCTCCACGAGCTTTTTTGTGACCATCGCGACTCCCCTCGTCGCCGCGAGCCCTCCCGAGACCGTTGCAACTCCCCTCACTGTCGCGAACCTTCTCGCCGCTGCCGTAAGCCTTTTCGACATCGTTGCTATCATTTTTGAACCCCGAATATAATAGCTACCCAATACTCGGTAGGTGATATTCTCTGCTTAAAACGTAAAAATATTAGAGTATTTAACCCCGAGTATCCTAATTCTCAGGATATAGGTATTGTTATAATAGGAAAAGACGTAGTCTTTATTAACATGTAGAACTTTTAGAAACGCTTAAATACTTTAATAGATACATTTCTAGCCTTAAAAAGTCAAATCATATAATTTTTTTTACCTTATTACAGGGATAGGCTATATACTGGTAAAATACCGAGGTTACCTTTTACGAACGCCGCAAAATATCTCGTTGCGGACTCGTTTACATTATGTATTTTTTCGTTAATTGTTTTGTTATAAATCCTAGACGAGTTACTACGAAATTCAGGGAGGCTAAATTCTCGTTATTCGACTTATTTGACGATAAGTATAGGTTACATAAACATATATAAACCAAAATACGATACGTAAAGGCTATAGGTATATTACATAACTATAATAACAATTGGTATAAGGTTATAATCGATATTTGGTTCATATTGAACCTGGGTATCTAATAATACTTACCACCTCCACATCGTAAACAAATTATAAAGGAATACTTAACTAAAGTCGAAAAATCGAAAACAGTATTACTAGCAATAGCAATTCGGCGTTATTCCAAGTATTAGCCTTCGTCGAAAAATTTACACGAAAGGTACGACTCGCGGTATTTTCGGAAAAACGAGTATTAACCTCGTTGGGAAAAGTATTAGTCCCGTAACCCCGAAAATAACGCCAAGAGGTACGAAAAATGCCCCTCGCATGAATACAATCTCAAGCGATATGACTATTGTTTTCACGAATATACCGACCGAAATCGTGGTCAGGATAAACGAAAACGTAATAATAAATACAAAGTTAATAATGTATAATCTAAGGTAAATGATATTAACTATTTAAATTAAGACTATTTTGATTACTTACGAACGCCTTTACAAGTAAGTTCGTATTATTAGAATAGTAAGGTGGGTTATATAATGAAACCCACCCTTATGTTTCCTAGTTGACGCACTTGTATATTTTTTAGTAAGAATTATGGCTCGCGTAATGCCTTATTTAAATATCTAAAGGCCTATACCTAGAAAAATAGGCTTTTTTAACGATATAAAGAGTCGTATACAATAATTAAACCGTATACAACCGACAGTTTACTTGGATAATATCGTAAATAATACGTATAATCTTAATATTATCGTATCTAAGCCTGTTAACGAGGAGGTGATACTCATTATAGGTGGTTATCATTATTTACAAATTGCCGTGTAAGTAATCTTCATATGTAAAAACCACACACTTTATCTCGATACGGGCGTTAGTAAAGATCTCGTATTTAAATTTTGGCTTAATACAAATTTTCCCAACTATATTTTGATTGACTTGCCTATAACTAAGCGCGAAATTATTAGTGGAATAATGGGTTCTTTTATTAGCCTTATTACTAAGGTTCATTGAACATTTTATACCCCCGGGTATAAATTTGATGGGATTCCTGCCTTATTCTAGGAGAAAGTTAAATCTTAGCTTATTAATCGCCTAAATGCGGGCTCTTTATTAATAAACTACTGGATAAAGCCTCGTAATACAAATGTATTAATGTTGAGGAATATGGTTTATTTTAAAAATAATTACTTCGAAATTCCTTTTTTAGTATATAGAGTAGCTATATAACCTATAGTTCGAAAAGCTACTTCCAATTTTAAGGTCGTTATTTAACCTAGATAAATGATATACGTCGTAGTCGAATATACTACCCTTCCTAAGGGCAGGTCCTTTATATTTACAACTTAGCATCTATATACTTTTAATTCTTTCATCGATATTATTACTCCTTATGTAATATAACTTTACAACCCCACCATTAAAGTAATATGCCTCCCTAAACATACTCGTTTAGGAACTATCGTAAAATGCGAATATAATATTTACATTTAAGAGAAATGAACGGAGCTATATAAGCACTTATATAGGCTATAAGAGTTAATAACGTATTATATATGGTAACATAACTTACCGAGATAATTATTAACAATTATTAAATCTTTTTTGCTTTTACTGGAACTTTGGATAAATCTACTCTTATTTCAGAAATTAGTGCCGAATTTAAGTTGGATTTTCCAACTCTCTGTGTTGTTATTGCGTCTGCTAGTACGCCTTTTTTTACTACAGCCTTCGTAAAGCCTTACTCTACCACCCCTATTCTTAACGTAATAGCGTATTTAATTTAAGAATCTGGGAACCCTAAGGTAATAAACCTTAACAACGAAAAAACCGTTTTCATTAAACCTTGCGACAAACTATATTACAAAAATACCCACTTTAATATAAAAACACCTGAAAATATGCCTATAGTAAAAACCATACACGTTATTCACATTAAAGCGACCAACCTAAGGCTATATATTAAATTATAATGTATTTGCGAACGATACTTAACGGTGAGAAAGGATATCGGCCTAATTAAAATGCCCGTGCATTGAATAATAAGGGTTTTACTAATTAACGGTTGGTAATATATTAAGCTTAACCGTTACCATTATCTGGTATTCAAACGAAACGAAAAACTCCTTGATTCATATTTTAAATTTTTTTGCGAGCAATAACACATAAAGTTTTCTACCGACATTTTACCATTTGTGTTACCAGTATTCGTAATATGAAAAACTATATAAGTAGTGAATAAAGGTTGAATAGTAATGGATTTGCGATTACTTAACAAATAGATTATTTCAGAATTTTATTTATTACTTTTGTAAAAGGATATTATTAAATTCATTCGCGGTAAAAAAATGGATTACAGTTATAAACGTTACTAAGTTTTTTTTAAAAAAAAATTAATACATCCAGATTTTCGCGACCGATTTACTTTCGTTAACCACCGCTGATTCGAAAGAAGTAAATTTACTTTTATAGGTTTTAGTAATTCTCTTTTTTATGTTTAATGTTTCATAAACCGAACATTAAAGGAATTTCGGCCTTTTTGTTGCGTTTTTATCGACGATATTTTTTTTCAATATGTTCGAAAAATACATTACTTATCTGAAAGCTGTATTTAAGCTTTTTTCTAGTAAAGTTGTCTCTTTATCGCTAGACAAATCTCATATCGGCTTTTAATTAGTGGAACTTTTAGGATTTTACGTAAAAGTTTTCAGACTTTCAATTACTAAAAAAAAAACTTAGGGTTTTCGAAATCTTTTTTTCTCTCGTAACTTTCAAGCCTTCGAAATATACCTAGAGGTAATAGGGTTTTTAAGACTAAAAATACCCTATTACGCCTAATTGTCAAGCCTACTTTAAATTTTTAAAAAGAATCTATTAATAAAAGAAAGAAAATAAAGGATAATTCGAAATCGACAATTAAGGAAAAGGATTACATTATATATAATCTAATTTTATCCAGCTTACGCATAAATAACAACAGTTTTTACAAGATATATAAACTTATTTGTATAAATAGCTTGAATTATACCACCCAAATCCAATACATTAACTTTTTTTTTCAATGAACGGGAGTTTTAAACGTGGATTTAGTATTATTCTTTTTTACCTAAAAATATTTTATTTTTGGCAACGAAGCCAGCTTGATATAGCAATTATTATCTAACCAGTAATGTTTTCAATTCGTCGATTAACTCGAGTTCAATTTAATTATATTTTTTTAAAACATAGGGTTATATGTTTTATATAGGTATAAAAACGTTTGAAGATAATTTTGGTTAGTAACATTTTATTAATTATTGCTTTTAACGATGATGAAGCTACTCAAGGCATTGTAAACCGAATGTCATTAAATACGAAATTTATAGATAAGATAAATCGACGACTAATTAACGCGTTAATTTATTTTTATTTGTACTTATTTTATGTAATTTACTTATTAGAATGTCTTAATCTGGTACTACATATCTTCAGTGGTTTTTTTTTTTTACGAGGATGAATAACTTTATAAAACCGATATACTAGTATTAAATTTAATTTTTGATTACTTGCTAATAGTAGATTAAGGTTAAATAATACACTTTGTTAAGGTGTAGATATCCAACGACATACGACATCGCTTTTGAACTAGTTATTAAAAGAATGTTATTTAATATGGAATTTTACAAGATCTCACAGATAACAAAAATAATAAAGATATGTTTCTTAATGCTTTTAAGCTCGGATACCCATTTCTATTGGTTAATCGTTTATTATATAATCGCGACATAAGCGTTTGTAAAAGGCTTATAGTTGCTATAACACTTGTGTAAAAGTTTTTCGCCGAGGTATACGATAAAAAATACTATTTCGGACCTAAGAGAATAATAGTTACCTTAAAAAAAATACATTTTTATTGGAAACGTAAATTTATAAAAGTATATGTTAAGAATTATATGTATTGCAAAAAGTTGCGTAACGATAATCAAAAACCTTTTAGTTTTTTTAAACCTATTCAAACACCTGAAAAACTAATGTATACGATTTATATAGATTTTGTGGTCGTATTACCATTAATGCCTCTTAAAGGTATACCTTAAACGTTACCTGGTATGGAATCCTTCGATGTTATAATGCCTATTATATATAAAAAGTCCAAGTAAACGTTCCTGATTCCTGGTTATACGACGTATACGGCCGAAGATTGGGTAACTGTTTTGGTTCGACAATTCCTACCATGTGATTGGCTTTATCCACGACAATTTATCTCGGACAAAGATATCAAGTTTATATTAACTTTTTGGCAAAGTTTGTGAAAAGGATTTGAAATACACTTAATCATAATGATAGCCTATTATCCATAAGCGGAGGGGAAAGTAAAAAGAAAAAATCAGTCAGTTGAATTAATATTATATCATTTTGTCACAAAATATCCTAAATAATATTAGGTTAATATTATACCGGCTATATAATTAAACCTTAATATTGTTTATTTATGTATCTTAAAAGTCAATTTATATAATTATGTATTTGTATTTAAGCTTACGATGCTAATAAATGTTTTTAAAACAATTTTACCTTGCCGACAAATAGAAATTCGCTTTATACGGAAACATTTACGACGAGACGTATAATTGATAATAGATATTGTCGCGGCTAAGGCAAAAAAACAATATGATTAAAATCATCGTTGGTATAAATTTTCTATAGACCACAAAGTGTAGCTAAAACTAGGAAAAGCCTATAAACCACTATATAAAAGAGGAAAATTATTGTTACCTCATATAAGGTCATACACAATTATAAAAAAGATCAATAATTTAGCTTTTATATTAGACTTTCTACTTAATTTGCGAATCTACGTAACTATTAGTATTACTTATTCATTATTCTTCTAGAATCTAACAAACGATCCGTTTAACAAAATTACGCCACCTCTTAAGCTAGTTAAATACGAAGACGACGGATCAGATGTCGAAGACTGAAAAGTGAAATGTATATTGAAGAAACGAGTAGATCAACGCCGTCGTAAAGGGGATCAAATTTAATATATTTTTAAATAATAGGGTTTTACGGCTCTTCACGACGAATGGAAACCGGTATCAGAATTAAATTACCCGGGATTAATTGAGGCCCTTAATAGAAATAATGGGAAGGAATGAAGAGGAAATTATTGTTTCTTTTGGCCTCCGGCATTCTTTGTATTGTGGGAGGGGTGCTTGTGCTTGTTTATACGAGCCTGGTTGTCTTATTCCTTCTTACGAGACTATCTACTCATGGGTGCACCTTCTCCCGAGATACTTATTCGCCATCCTTCTCATAAGTACTTATTATTATGCATGCTCTGGTAGATTCCTCTTTTACTTAGTCTTAAAATTCAAATACAGACCGGAATACCATCATACGTTCGTACGTACATACAGCAAAAAATTCCGTTTTGTAAGTTAACAAATATATCGTATCCTTTAAACCCGTTAATCCTTCAAGGGCTAATTTATTTATCCTTCGTTTTTCAAACTAAAACTTTAGATCGTAATAGTAAATTTAAAACGTTAGTTTTACGTGGGTTATTCCTTATAGCTAACGCTTTTAATATATCATTTTTCTTTTGTATTAAGTGTAGTGTTGCTATAGCTTTAGCTATAGTATTGGCCTTTTATATTGTGGATAGTAATAGGGCAGAGTTTGTGTAGATCTTCGGGTAGGTACTAAAGACAAGGAGCGTAAAGATAAACCCACTTGGGCCAAAAGTGTTGTTAATGATGCTAATTGTTATCTAAAAGATAAATTCCTTAAAATTAATACCTTTTAGTTTTCTCGACAATAACGTGAAAGCTCTTTCTATTGGTCAGTGGTATCTTTTATACTTTTTATTACACTATGTAGCTTTCATTAAGATTTATTTACATTTGGTAACGGCTATTCGAGCTTTCGTATACTATTCGATGGAATTAAATGTTGTGCCGGCATCGTTCGTAATCCAGTTTGGAGGACCGAGGTAGACTTTTAATTAGTAGTTAACTAAAGCGTTTTAATAGTTTGTAATGAAAGAGTTTGTCGTAAATTTGGTGGCTTAAAATAATGTTGTTGTATCAACGACATGACAGAATGGTTAGCTGTTTAAATATATAATATTGACAATTACTTCGTAATTAAAGTTTACATCGTTCTAAAGGTGTAATTTAAACCGTTGTGAGGCTTGTAAGTGGAGTTGGTATTTGTGACAGAACTTTTCGATAGCTTTTAGTGCGTTTTTTCCTACGTTTGTATGGCTTCCGATGTAGAGTAGACGTAATAGACGTTTCGTAGTTGGGTATTCAAATCGTCGGTATAAAGTCCGTAATTCCGGTTGAGTTAAGTAAATAGCTTTAATTATATGTTTTTCGAGGAAAAATTATAAGTAGCCGAATTTAAGTCGGAGCGGTACGGATACGCTATTTAAGGTGCAGACGAGTTAGTTGGTCATATTTCGGACCTTAATTTCAAGTTTGTTTATATTAGTAAGTAAAAGTAAAAATAGTGTTTTTAAGTCTATTACATAAAATTTAACCGGTTCGAAACGAGTATTTATAACTATTATTTCAAGGGATGATGTTTTACTTTTACTAAGTAAAACTTTTCAGTGTTTTTCTATTCGCTTTAACCGAAACTTTGGAAACTTTGCCATAAACGCGTCGAATTGTTGTTTTCCGGCTATCGAAATCTCGGCTATTCTAGTATTAGGTATAATACCTTGGAACCTTTTTCCGTATTTGTTAAAAAGCGTAAATTACGTCGTTATGTAGGCGTTAAGCACTTCGTTAACGTAGTTTAGGCTCATAATATGTATAAATGTTGGTAAGGTCACAAGCCTATAATATTCATGTGAACATAAGGTCTTTAAAGAGTAATTAGAATGATTGGTAGTTGTAGTACAAAGTAAGTTGTGGATGTTAATGTCAGAAGAAGCATCCAGAGGTGTATGTTACAGGTGAGGGCTTATAAGACCTCGCCTAGAGCGTACCACTCTGGAATACCTGCTTATAGACCGCTCCATACATGAGAGTATAATCTGCAGCGTGTCATGTTATCATATACTCTACAAAAGTACAGCCTATAACATGACACGTGATCGTGTCATTCGTCAGGAGAGTACCTTACAGCGTAATATACTGCTACCTAAATATAATATCTAGAAATATATATAATAATATCCATAATGAAAGGGTCGTTTTGTAAACCAGAGAAAATACGTTAGGCGTTATTATCGTCGTAAGTTAATAAATAGGTATTATTATATTTAAAGTCGTCTTTTCTGGATGTGTTTTCGTAAAGGTAGGCGTCGAATCCGTTATTTTTATCTTTATACTCGGTTACGTACATTGTAAAGTTGGATTTGATCCGATCTTCAAAATTATACTCGGTTTAAAATTGTTATTTGGTTTCATTAGCTATAAATATTGATTCGAAGCTTGCTTATCGGCGTATAAAGGTTTTAAACGATATTTTAAAACTTGTATAAAACTCTTTTATGGTTTTTTTTTTCAGTTTGAAAAGTATAAAGTTAAAATTTTGGTTTTCGCGATAAGCTTTTGTTAATATTTGGATAAATAGTTTATTACCTTTATATTCCGGTTGAAGGGCTATTTAATACTTTCGGAATTTAGTCAATAGGGCGGTAAAGATTTCCTATCGGTTTTTATCGGCGTTTTCCTATTAGTTTTTCACAGATTCCCAGGTTGTATTGGTCTAATATTTATCGTATAATGTATAATTAATCATTATATCGAAGTGGAATTTTAGGCGGTTATAATATGTTGTAAATATATATACTATGTTATAGTTTATCCGAAAAGTATACCGGGTAAAATAATATGAAATTAGGATAGATTAATATTTAAATTTTTATACTTGTTCAATATTACGCGTATTTTGTTATGAAATACGTCGTAAAACTCGACGTTGTAGTTGTTATCCTTATTTTATAGCCTGGCAAAGTTAGTTAACTTTATAAGGTCGGTCCTATCCGTAGGAAAGCGGTATGATAAAAGGTCATAGTAAAAGTCGTGGTTTATAAGTATTAGTCTGTAGGGTATGTATTGGCGGTTTATGCCGTTCGTCAAATATAGGGTTGTGTTATTCTTTGTGTTTTAGCCGATACTTTCGTGGTCGATCGGGTTGTTTCCGGTATTTCTGCCGCTGCGGTTATAGCCGAACGGGTTGTTTTTAGTGTTTGTGAAGTGGTTTGGTATTCGGTTTTATTTCATAGTATATACTGGCGTAAAGGTGTATTATACTTGCATAGTAAATGAAGATTATAGTCGTCTTTCTTCCTCAGGGTTTTTGTTTTTAGCCTAGGATACAGGTATAGAACTAGGTCGTCTTACACTTCGTCTTCTTCATTCTAATAATAATATTTTTTATTCTGTAAGGTAATATCTTTCTTTAAATTTCGTTAGGTACAAATCTTCATTATTTTGGTCTGATATGTCGACAAGTTATATTATTTAGAATAGGGCTTTTGTAAGGCGGTTATTTTTTTCTCCTAATGTATTGATGCCTTTAATTCATAGTTGGATCCGTAAGGCTTTAGCAATAACAGTATTTACTATTTACCATATATTTTACGTTCAATTCGAAAAATTCTTATAAAAATCACCCAAAAAGTTTGGTCCTTAGGCTTTCTTTTTCAAGTAACGGAATATAAAGTCTATAATGTATGTGTTTACCGTATATAGGTCTAGATATTTAATTGGTGAATTGATGGTATTATCCTAAAAGCCCAAGTTAATTTCGTATATTATAGCCTTTTTAATTTTTATATTTTCGACCAGGAAGTTGAAGTTAACGTTGGCTTTTTTTTTTAATTAATGTTGGTATTAAATCTAAAATTATAAGCGTTTTAAGGTAGTTTTTATACGTATTGAGTATGCTAAAACGGTTTAAGTTGGTAATTCTGCGTCACGGTAAGATTTGGGTACGTTTTGAATAGAAAGTAAATAAATTAATTAAATTTGTTTGAATAGAGTTTACTAGAGTTTGTTAGTATAAATTAATTTCAAACGATAAATAAAACGTAATTGAAAATTATTTAGGTGTTTTAAATTAGTTTTGTTCGCGTTTGTTAATATTACGTTAGCTAAGCGGTTAGTAAAATTTAAACGTTCTAAAAATAGGTTTAAAATACGTAAAGCGAATACAGGAAGGTAAATAGAGTAAAAGAAATATAAGGCGAATAAGGCAAATAAAAAGTTTACTTATAAGGAGGTATATTATATGATTCGGTGTTTGGTAATCCGTCCGGGTTGTATATCGGGACCAAACTTGGTGGATTAATCGGTTTGGTTGTTTTATACGCAACCGTTTTGACTGGAACTATCGGTTCGGATAAGTATATCGTAACCGCTTTTAGATTAAGGGAGCGGTTTAAATGTCAAAATTGGATGAGTCCCAACTAAAGGTTCCAAAACTTAGTGGTTTTGGCTTATGTAGCCTGATACATAACAGGACGTTTTCCAAAAGGTGCCCAGGTACTTTAAAACGTTAAATAAGGGTTAATAATAGCGTAACGGTGCTTTTAATAAATATAAATCCAAATAAGGATGAATGGTATCGTATTAAAGTTATTCTTTTTAAAGTTACATATTATTTATAATCCTTATATACATAGGCATATAATTCTTGTAAAAACAAAGTATTAAAGTATAAACAGTTGGGATCGTCATAATATCCCGCTATAGGTATTTAACGTATACTTGTCTTTTTGTCCTAGGCTATTTGTAATCGACCGAGTCAGCTACTAATTAATTTCGGTAAGGTTTTGAATCTAGAGAGTTTACATAAATATGAGGTCTTTTAAAAGTAATCAGAATAATTGGTAATTGTAATATATAAAGATGATAATTAAAGGGAGCATTTAAATGTGTATGTTATAGGTGAGGGTTTATGAGTCCTTACCCAGAACGTACTACTTTAGACCGCTCTACGTATTGCTGTTCGGTCTGGTATAGCTATTCAAAACCGATCTATGCATTGACGTTCGGTCTGGAATAGCCATTCCAGATCGATCCATGCATAGAGCACTTTACGTCTTGCAATAGTGCAGCCTGCAGTGTGCTACGTTATCGTGCACTTTGTAGGAGTGCACCCTTCAATACAATGCACTGCTACTTACCCTACATATACTATCTATGTGGATATATAGTAATATCAACATTAACGGGATAAATGAAACGACTTTTCGTGTAAGAAAGCCGTTGATTTCCACTTAGTCTCCTTTTAAAATGTTTTTTTTTAGTATTGAAATAATACCTTGAATATGTAACTAAAGGATAAATTATCCGTTCAACTTCTCCTTTTAATATATATATATCGTTGTATATGCCCTTACAGGCTTATAATTATCATCGACGTCCTCATGTTTATTGTATATTCTCTTTTTAAGTGATTTTTTACGCCTTCAACATTTTATTAGCTTATTAATAATTAGCTCAAAAAGATTATATAAGCTAATTCTTTCGGCTCGAAGTTTATCCAAGTTCAAATCCTTATTAAATTTATGAGGGTTTTTACACGGATTAACTTATATAACTCGGAAAGTGATAGAGTTGTTAATAATTTTCATTACTACGTTTGGATTGTTAATACTCAAGATTTCATACGGCTTATTTTATTTACCTACTTTTCGCCACATAAAAACTTAACTTTAAAATGGTAAATAAAACACGTTCATTGTAAATAATCTGTTCCTAGTATTAAAGGTATCGTTAATCTAATGGAATATCGATTTTTTTTCTTAGTTCCCTTAAGGTTTTACTATATACTATAACACGTTTCTGAGTATTTGGCTATAATGGTAAATTAGTTGTTATACGTAAATAGGCCTCAAATACCAGTAAATTTCTTATAAGTTCATTAAGGCTAATAGTATCATTAAGGCCCTTTACCGCCATTTAAAGCCCTATCTCTTAACTTTTGAAATTTCTCATTTCCAAAGTAAGGATATCGTAGGCCTTTCATAAAATAGTATAAACATTTTCGACTTTATTAATACCTTAATGAATCTAAATAAGAATCTTTTTATACAAAAATGCTATAGTTTTAATATTAGTTTAAATCTTTATCATAATAAAGTTGGTATTAGTATTGTAAATTAACACGTTCAATAACATTAAATTCTTGTTAATCCATAAAGTAAGTAATAAATTTTACGTTTACTTTACCGTAATTATTTTAAGGAACTTAACGCCGTAAAAACTCGTGGCGAAGTTTACAACATAAAGTATTAGCTTACCATTTAGATGAAATACATTTACGAAAATAATAACGTTGAAGCCTTAATCTTTTTCCAATGTAAATTTAAACTTTAAAAGAGTTTAGCAGTACGTTTGAAAATTTTGATAAAGCTCTTTGATTACCTTAAGAGTTAATAAGTCCATATTTTTGTAGCTAGTTGCCTTTAAAACCCTACGAAGTTTATTAGTCGCCGCGTAGTTAAACCTATAATATAGTTAACGAAATTCCAATTTTATCAAGTTTAATACTATTGGTAAGCCTTTATCGTTTCAATGTGGTCGATTCGAATGACTGTAGTCAAAGTAACTGGTACTGCGTTGGTATTGTTGATTGATGTGTGTAAGTTCTCAGTTTGGCACACCGCTAGCCGATCTACACACTAATTTATATGGCCAAACTCTTTGGCCTGTGCCCCAATTTGAATTGAGTACCTACTGCACTACACTTAAAGTACAGTCCCATAAACTGCAGTCAATTTGCAATACATACAATCAACTTTACTGTAAGTAATGTTGACTTGACTGTACTACATTTAACTGCGATTCTAATACTAGCATCTTTTTGTTTTGTGCTTGTACGCTAGCGTAGCTTGCCATAAATGGATGGCAACCTCTGAAATCCCTCCTAAATCCACAAGCCAGACCCCTGTTAATTCTAATTAATATGTACTGAAATAAACCCCAATTACGGCCCTTTGTATCCTTTTTACTCTACCCTTCCGAAACCTTCGTTTCTCAAATCCCATGTACAGATTTTTTGCCACAAACCTGCGCAAAACAAATATGCTATCATTTGCGTACCCTTTACCAGTAGTTTAAACTACTGCCATTGCCTCTATCGCCACTATTACCGCCATCGCTACCATTGCCCTAACGGACTTCTAGTTTGCTAGGGAAACCTTATTCCTCCACGTTACGTTCCGGGCGGTCCACGTATCCCTCAATGCGTATAATTAACGTATTACTGTCCACAAACCTTTCCAAGTCGCCGTTAAGGGTAGCCTTGATTATAGCATTGGTAGGATTATCTTTACCGTTAATCTATCGGAACTTATAGATTTCCTGGGCTTCGTATACCTCTTTCAACATTATTACGTCTATCATTAAGCGTTTTTCATTAGTCGTGCCTACTTTTAATAAGTATTCATAAAAGCTCCGGGAGTCGGTACATACTACTATAGGTATCGGTGACAGTCCTAACTATTTGGTAATAATCCTTAAAATGCCGTTAATTACCATGCCAATATTAAAACCTGCTATTATGCCGTAAATTTCTAAAGTTGGTATACTTCAGGTTACGCGCTTACACTTAACAAATGTCTAGTATATAAGGTTTCTAGTAATCGTAAATTGCTCTTCAAACCTAATTTTGTTAACGAGTATTATTAAAAAGCCGATTTACAATATCAGGTTGATATTATTAGTAAATAACCCGTTTGTAAATATTATTAGCTTCGCTTTCGTCAAATTTACGGAAACCATATTACTTTCCCTTTCTACATTGTTCATTTATTACTAAATCCGTTTATTTAACTTGTTAAAGTCTTTATATTATGAGTATTGTATCTATATTATAATGGAAATATCGTTAGATGCTTTCGGTTAATATAACGTATTGATATAAGCCATACGTGACCTTTACTCCAAATATCTCTGTGTTCTTGCCTTTTCCGTCCTATTGATAATCGTTAGGCTTATATTTTGCCCCCTTTAATGTAAGCTGATGTAGGTGCTGTGTTTAACCTTAACATTATAAATACGGATTAACGATTCATTAAAGTTAAGTTATATACCTTTGTCTAACATTTTAATTGGCTTACACTTTCAGAGGCCCAACTTTTCGATAACACGCTATTCTGACACTAAAGATCCAATATCTCTGAGGAAAAGGATCTCGTTAATTTATATATTTACGATACCAAAGTTTTCACCCTTTATAATTAATAATCACGGATTAAAGGTCAAAATCTTTATACCGAGCTTATTTTAAAGTATATTTGGTACGTTAGATACTAGTGGACGTCTATCTCAGCCAATCCGTATAAAGGCTTAATACAACGCATTATTGTGCCAGCCCGAAACTTATCACTTAATTCTTTCGGTAACTTTATTAATATAATCCGATACATATACGTTTACATAATATCCCGGCTATTAAGTACAAACCAACCCTTTACGGAAGCTATTAAACTAGTCATTATAACAATGATTAAACGTTAACTGATTTTTTTAATTACAAGCGATTAAATAAGGATCTATTCCTTACCTCTATTACTGTATCCTTAAATGATTAACCGTTACTTTTTATACCTCCGGTCCGTAATTTTACCCTTAACCTTGTAAACTATCCTCGACTTAAAAAATAGTGATGTTTTGGCTTTTAAATTACGTTAACGGAACAAATTATATATCCCTATGTAATCAAAAGTCGTTAATTTCTCCTTAGTCACTTTCCTTAAATTTTTTACCTAGTATATTCATAATATCTTCGACACGTAACTTAAGGGTAAGTTTTCTGTTTAACTTTTCCTTTTCAAATACTTACTCCATTATATATGCCTTGCTGGACTTATAATTCCTATCGTCGTCCTCCTCTTTAGCGTATATACTCCTTTTAGGTAGTTATCCACGCTGCCGACATTTCATTAGCTTGTTAATAATTGGCTAGGGAAGTTTGTATTGGTTAATTCTCTCGGCTTAAAGGTTATCGACGTTAGGATCTTTATCAGAATTAAAAGGCTCGAGGAGTCTTCAGTACAACTTAATCTATATAGCTTGGAAAGTCACAGGGCTGTTAGCAATTTTAACTACCATATTTAAATTAGTAATACTTAAGGTCTTATACGGCATATCTCATTTACCTAATTCGCACTACGTAAAGATTCTACTTTAAAATGGAAGGAAAAGTACGTTTGTTATTAAAGGTTCGTTTTTGATATTAAGTGTATTATTAACCTAGCGGTGTAACGATTCTTTTTTCAGTTTCTTTAGGGATTTTTTATATGCTATAATACGTTTTTAAATACTTAACTAGAGTGGCAACTAAGCTATTATATTTAGGTAAACCCCAAATTCTAGTAAAGTTAATATAAGTTAGTTAAGGCTAATAATATCGGTAAGACCTTTTACCATTATTTAAAGCCGTGTTTTTAGCTAATAAAGTTTTAGATTTTCAGTATAAGGATATCGTAAGCCTTTTGTAAAAGGGTATATGCCTTTTCGATATTGTTAATACCTTAAAAAACTTGAATAGAGACTTATTTATATTGATTTCCCATTTACTTGGTATTGGCTTAAAACTCTATCATAATAAAGTTGGAGTCGTTATCTTAATCTAATATGTTTGGTAAACTAAAGTACTTGTTAATTTACAAAGTACGTAATACCTCTTATATATCCTTTACCGTAATGGTCTTAAGGAATTTAGCACTAGAAAAAGCCGCAACAAAGTTTATAACATATAATACTAGTTTATCTTTCAGGTAAAATACGTTTACGAAGACTTCCGAATTAAAGTCCTAGTCTTTCTTTAACGTAAATTTAAACTTTAAAAGGGTTTGAGAGTATATTTGGCAATAATGGTAAAGGCGCTGAAATAACTCTACTAATGGCAAGTCCATATTTTTATAACTAGCTACCTTTAAGACCTTGTAAAGCTTTTTAGTTACCGGATGGTTAAACCTACGATATAGGAAGAAAAATTACGTCTCTGTCAAGTTTCACACCATTACCTTCAGCCCTTCAAAATAAAATCCAAAATACCTCTAATTGAAGTTAAGTATGAACTTTTGACTGGTTTTAACTTATATTAGTTCGTTATTTTAAACGTTAACGTTAATACCCGGGTTTTTCATATCCTCCAGGCAAAGGAAAAATCGGGTATGAGATTCTATGATATGGAAAATAATAGGATTAATGATAGTCATAACCGTTGTCGATTCTAGTAAAGATAACCTTTTTCCAAATTTAAAGCTAACCTTAACTTTTTCAGTATCCTTGTGGTTAAGTTCTGTAACAGTATTATTATCCCTTTATTAGGCGATGTATTATGAATTAACTTTTATTAAATATCGTGTTTCTCTTGTATTTGGTATAATCCCCTAAAAGACTTGCGTTGCGCAGCGATTTCGAATAGTAAAGAGGTATATAAGGCTAGGATCTTTATCTTTATATCGGCAGTAAGGGTCTTTACCTATAAGGCGATATAAAAAAACATAATCTGTTAGTTATTTTGTTACATTCGAGTTAGTACCAATGCTAGTACCAGTATTTTTATGTTAGCCGATGGGCTTTAGTTTATTTTCCTCCTTTTTGTTCTTACTTCCTTCAAATTGTATAACCTGATTAATATAGTCTTAATTCAAAATAAAGGGAAATTGTGTACAATACATTACTTGATTTACTTTACGCTTGGCAGCAGTGTAACGTGTTAACTAGCAGCTTTACTTGCCTTAAATCTAATATATTTTTACGTTTAAAGTAAACTTATTTTACTGGGCTAAAAACCTTAAAAAAAAGAAATATCCTTCTCCTGGGGTACAAGGCTGGACCTTCCGTTAACCATACTAACTGGGCTTTCCATACCGTCGATTAATATAATACGAATAGGGGGGTTTTTATTTTTAGTTACTAAATCCTGGAGCTTAAGGGTATACATCTGTCGAACGGGAAACTCGAGTAGTTACGGTCGCTAACGAGGAACGTAATGAGCTAAAAAAAAACCTTCGTAAATAGCATTAAGGCATTAAAGGGCGTATTCGAACTTTTTATAGCCCATAACTTCTTACCGGACCTATTAGCGTAAGGTGCCTTCGCTAGCTCCTACGTTTCCCATTATTTATTAGTAAAGTATTAGTCTATTAAGTATTTCATTAACGAAATTGATCATTTTTTCCGACTCTTCATTGTAATTTAGTATGTAAGATCACTTAATAATATTCCAGTCGATATAGTATTCGGTAATATTGATATCGTTTTCGAAATTGCCTTTTATGCTATTATAGATTTCGCGAAATGAGAAGTAATTCGTTAGGTACCAGAGGTAATAATTCTCGGCCTGGTCGGTAAGAATATTAGAAAACAGCGAGTAAAAAACTGGAAATTTAACTCTTATCTGGCGACAAATATTAAAGAATAGATGTAATTTAACGTCAAGAAGGTTGTACAGCTTATTATTATACTTTTCCCTTCCTCTTTCTAGATCTTTACGAATATGGTAATTTCTATACAGTCCGTTTCCTCTATAGGAACGCATCAAGGGGAAAGTGTAATGTAATGGTCATAAAGACCTTTTATATCCTTTGGCTGAGGAATAAATTAATGTTATTATTAGTAGGTCGGATAGTTACCTTTAATGAAGTTTTGCGGGAAAAAGTTAGTGATTATGCCTATAGTAGACTCGCATTTAAAGCCAGTTTTTCTTTAATTTGGCTACTGAAACTAAACCTGTTAAAAATTTCGGAGGAAATAAGCTTAAGGGTTTCCATCGCGGGGAACTTGACGATAATTCTCTTGGTGTTAAGGGGTCAAGTGAGGTTCATGCTTAATTGATTGATATAAGGTACTAATATAAATACCTATTACTGCGTCAGCAGCCTTTGATTCATGCGTTCGGCCACGAGTAAAGGCGTATTCCGCGTTGTCACATAGAGGTACTAGATTTCCGAGAAGGTTAATAGGTTTCTTATCGCTAGCACGTAAAAAGGTATAATTTAGCTAAGAGTAAAGGCAAGGTTCTTTGGAACTTGTATGTGGGCACTAAGGTTCTTCAACAGCCTTTCCTTTGGGTTATAGGAATTAAGGGCATTTTTCAAGTTAAGCTAATTTGAAAAGTGTTTTAGTTAGCCTAGTAACGTTTCCCTTTAATACGTTAACCCCCCGGTGTTTAAGTTTAACCTTTAATTTGAACTTAATGGTTTTTTAAGTTTCCTTTTTACATATTAATTGTTTAGTCTTCAAAGAATTTACGGACTTTAAAAAATATGTTTTTAGAATCTTCGTCGTCGATATATTCCAAGATGAAGCAGTCGATAAAATTTATTATGTGCTTTTCGGTTGAGTCTTCGTAAACATTTTGTCCCTAAAAGTCATAGTTATAGTGTTTAGTGAATAAGTAACCAAGGGTTTCAATTGCTTCTTTTTTGACCAGGTCGGTAATAACTTTAAAATGCTCGCTAAAGTTAGCCATCT
Organism: Anisogramma anomala; assembly: GCA_038502455.1. Lineage (NCBI taxonomy): Eukaryota > Fungi > Ascomycota > Sordariomycetes > Diaporthales > Gnomoniaceae > Anisogramma > Anisogramma anomala. Next base: position 9,421,704 of record JASMMZ010000010.1, on the reverse strand, counting down.
TGGCGTTCTAGCTTATGTAGGACGTTTAAAACGCGTAGGGCGAGGGATTTAGTGATCTTTATCGTGGAGACTTAGTGTTTTGGCATAAAGTTGCGTTTAAACTTAGAAACTTGGTAACTTAACGTAAGGTCGCGCGACGTGGTTTTTTTTGGCGCGACACGGTGTTTTTGTTCAAAGCGGCGAACTTGCCGATTGAAGTGATATAAGGAGTGAAAAGAGTAAAGTAAGAGTAAAAGTTTGATGTAAAACGTAAGGTCGGAGGTCGTTTTTGGTGGTAAATGTTATTTGGTATGGGGACTTGGTTGTTTTTCTTACGTTAGTGGCACCCGTAGTAGTACTAACCTGGTTGTTTTCCAACTTACCAAACTTTAAAACTTTTGATAGTCAATCTTAACGTCTTCAAGAAGGATTAATAAAGATTTTTTTGGTATTTTTAGTAATGATACTGTCGCTAGATTTAAGCCGCCGTCAAAACCGACGTTACCTAGAAGTTTTCTCTACTTACTACCGGTAAAACCGACGTAGCAGTAAAGGCCCTTCGCAAGAATCTTTCCTCTACCCTAACCATAGCATAGAGCGTAACAACCAGAAAGTAGCTTCTTCTTTTACTTAGACAATCTGTTCTTAACCTAATAAACACTAATCAGTGTTAGTAAGCCTTTATCGTTACAAAGTAGTTGATTCAAATCACTGTGGTCGAAGTAATAGGTGATGCGTTGGTATTATTGATTGATGTGTGTAAGTTCTAAGTTTGGCAGAATGCTACCCGGTCTGCACACTAATTTTTATGGCCAAACACTTTGGCCTATACCCCACTTTGAAGTTGGTACCTACTGCACTACGCTTGTAGTACAGTCCCACAAACTGCAGTCAATTTTCAGTACGTACAATCAACTTTACTACAAGTAAAGTTGACTTGACTGTACTACATTTAACTTATATTCCGATAAATACCATTATTTTAGCCTTCAAAAATAAAAATAAAAAAACACCCATTTAAAGTTAAGTAAAAACCTTTTACCGCTTTTAACCTAAATTAATTTATTAGTTTAAAAGTTCACTTTAATGCCGAAGGTTTTTTATATTTTAAGGTAAAGCAAAACATGAGTAAAGGATCTTGAAATGTAAAAAAATATCAGGATTAACGATAAGAATAACAGTCGTGGATTCCAATGAAAAGGGCTTTTTTTTAGGGCTAAAGCTGACCTTAACTTTATTAATATCTGTATAATTAAATGCTGTAATCGTATTAGCATTCCTTTGCAATGCAATATATTAAGAATAGCCTTTTAATAAATACTGTTCTTCTCTAGTATCCGGCATAATATATTAAAAGATCTATTCCGCGTTACAATCTTTCATGGTAAAAATGTATATATAATCAAAGTTTTCATATGTATACCAGCGATAGGAGTTTTCACCTATTAGGCAATATAAAAATACGTAGTGGACGAGTTATTACATTAATTTTAAACCAGTACCAATAACTTTATACTAACCGACAACCTTAGGTTTATTTCCCTTCTTTTCAACCTAATTTCTTTTAAAGTTTGTAATGCGTAGGACGTAATTTCAGTAAAAGCCAAATGAAAAGTGTATATTATCTATTACCCCTTTTTCTTCGTATTCCGTAACAGTGTAGCGTGTTAACTAATAGCCTTATATATCGTAAATATAACATTTCTTAGCGTTTAAATTTGAAGTATATTAATCTAGCTAGCTTGAAAACCTCAAAAAAGAAAAACATCCTCCTCTATACGTGACTTAATTACATCCCTAAATCTGTTCTTTTCGTTAACCGTAATAGTCGGGTCGTCCGTGCTTACGATCAATGTAATATATGTAGAAAGAGTCGTTTTTATCATCGTTAAACTTGAAATTTTCAGGGTATATACCAATCGAATTTAAAACTCAAGTTTTTAAAATCGCTAGTGAGGAGCGTAAATATTTTTTTAAAAAAAACTTTTCATGTGGCATTAAAGCACTATAAGTTTTATTTAAACTTTTTATAACACATAACAGATTGCTGAAACTATTAGTATAAGGTATCTTCTCCAACTTTTACGTTCCCAATTACTTATTGGAAAATAATTAGCCTATTAAACATCTAATTAAAGGGGTTTATCTTACTTTCCGTCTCTTTTTCATAATTTAATATATAAAACCTTTTAATAATGTTCCAATCTGTGTAATATTAGGTAAAATTAATATCGTATTCGAAATTACTCTTTAAGCCGTCGTAAATTTCACGAAAAGAAAAACATTTCGTTATGTATCGAAAGTAGTAATCCTTAGTTTAACTGGTAAGGATATTGTGAAATAACGAGTAAAAACCTGTCAATTTCATTCTTATTTTGCGGCCAATATCAAAGAACGGGTGTAGCCTAACGTCGAAAAGATTATACAGATTACCGTTATACTTTTCCTTTCTTCCTCAAATCTTAACAAATATGATAATTACCGCGTAATCCGTATTCACTATAAGAACGTATCGACGAGGGAAAATAATATACTGGTCTTAGAGATCCTTTAGATTCCTTAGTTGTAAAAGGTGCTAAGGCTAATAGTATTAGTAGGCAAAATAGTTACCTTTAGCCGAGTTTAACGGAAAAAGGCTAGTAATAGTATTTATAATAGGTTCTGATATAAAACCGTTCCTTTTTAATTTGGTTACTGAAACTAAATGTATTGAAGAACTCAAGAAAAAGTGACCTAAAGGTTTTCGCGTACTTAGTAATACTTTTTTTAATATCAAGGGGTACATCGAGGTTCCTATTTGATTAATGAATAAATTTAAGAGCTTGTAACGCGTAAATTAAAGAATTTTTATAGCTAATGAATTAATACATTGAAAACTTTATGAAAACAGGTTTTAAAAATTCATTTAGACCTAAGCGTAATCTTGGCAACGTATACGAGATCGTTAAGGAATTCTATTTCTAATAATCTATTTTCCCTTGTCTTTTTATACCTATCAAAGGTCTTTATCAATAACCTATTCATATAATACCTCGTCGAGGTTTTTTCTTTCCTTATCAAAGTTCGACGGTAATACGATACCTTGTTTACCCAATTAACTTCTTAGTTCAAGCTTTAAAAATATTTCCTATCTTTTTTCATATAACTAAACTCTAGTTCCTAAAAAACTTGACGTAATTATTGTAAACATCTATGACAAAGACCTGGTCGTTATAGTTGACATCGAAAAGAAAACGGCTAATATAATTAGTTAGGTGTTTGGAAGTAGTTTTTTAACGGATTTTGTAAACTAAAAATCGTTATCAAAGTGTTCAACAAACGTAGACCCGAGGTTTTTGATTATTTTTTTCGTTATAATGGTTTTAACGATGTTAATTTTAGTATTTCGGTAGCTATATTAATGTTTTGGCTAGTGTATATCTTAGTAGTAGGTTTAGCGGTCTGGAAACGTGAGAACTTGGTAATTTAAAAGCGTAAGGATTCGGCGATTTAGCGTAAAGTTGCGCAACATAGGTTTTTTTTGGCGCGACTTAGAGATTTTTGGTATTTTTCGCTTAAAGAAACCATTTACACCATTAAGGTAACGTCAATTGGGGTACAAAAGTAGAGTAGAAGAAAGGACTTGGTGTTAAAGTTAAATTTTGGTATGAGAGTAGGGTTAAAGATCGTTCGTTCAATGTTACGGACTGTAAGACTTGGTCGTTTTTACAATATTAACACCTGTAATAGTATTAACTTGACCGTTTGACAGCTTGTCAATTTAAGATATTTAACAGTTAATCTTAATGCTTTTTCTTTAAAAATAGTCTAGTGAAGGTTTCTTAGTATTTTTGGTAATAGCAATACCGTTACCACTTTTCAAATACCTATAAATAGCAGACGCACTTAAAAGGTCTTCCTCTTTACTACCTGTAAACAACAGACGCAAAAAAAGAGGGCTCTTCACAAAATTCTTCCCTCTGCCTTATAATTGCACAAAGCGTAACTAGAAAGTAACTTCTTCTTATACCTAGTTTATCTATGCTTAACCCAATAAAAACTGATCAGTACTGGTTGGCCTTTATCGTTGCAATGTAGTTGATTCGAATTACTATGGTTGAAGGAACTGGTGCTGCATTGAAACTGGTTGTGGTTGTGTTCTAAGTTCTAATTTTGGCAGACCGCTAGCCGGTCTACACGGTAATTTGTATAGCTAAAAGTTTTTCTCCGTGCCCCACTTTAAAGTGGGCACCTACTGTACTGCACTTGCAGTACATTCCTACAAACTGCACCCAATTTGCAGTTAGTACAATCAACTAAACTAACAGTTTAATTGACTTGAATTGACTGCATTTTACAGCTATTCCAACACCTATCGGATTTAATACAAAACTCATCACCTTTGAAAACTTTTACGAATAGTTTAACGAATAGACTTTGGATTTTTATTTTTTGTATTTTACTATCATCATGCAGTGCCAATTGCAAAGTATCTCACTAGTTGCTACGAGATAATCCTATAAATACCGGTGGTAGAGATCGTAACGCGAGGCTTCCGGGGTCTTTATGGGCTGTCGAAACCCCTCGCAATCCCTCTAATCAATACTTTAGGGTGCCTCACATATTAGAGACCCGAAGGCATGTAAACTGTAACCTTGATTAGGTCGTGAAATGCGGCCGTCTCAGTCATCACCCGGCGCCTACTCGTACCAGAGATACGACTGTGTGAGCCCTTTGGAAAAAGGGCCCTGTAAAGAAAATATGCAAAATAAGAAGCCCATATAGATGGAATAATTAAAACGCGTGTGCAGTGGCGTGTGCGTATCGCGAGGTATGTTGTAGTTGTTGTTAGGAGGCTTCTATACGCGTGCGGAAGCCTGTAGGAGACATTGGATATGTGGAAGATGATAAATAGGCAAGTTAATATTTGGTTGTAAATTGAATTATTGAACCAAAAGATTGACCTCTCTGTAAGGAAAGGCAAGGAAATCTGGGAAATATGTCGTACGAATGCATAATAGATGAAGATTCTTAGTGATATGTAAAAAGGGCAAAGATATTATTGCCGATAACATTCATTACCACTCTTACAACCGTTTTCAATAACCTGAATAGACCTGGATAAATTTCTTAAACCCTTTTGCCTAAAGAAATTGATGTTCTAATATAAATGCATTAACTTAAGTGGAATAAGTTTTTGATCTCATCAATCAATTACACAATCACTTCAAATAAACTTTTAATACAAATTGGATTATTACTAGATTCGTTACGATAATCTATGAGTTGTCTAGTACATTGAGGTTTAGCAAATCTACTAAGGAAGGAGCGATTTTATACGCGAGTTTACTATAGGTACGACTATTGGGTTGTTTCCTCAAAACTCCACTCAAGGTAATTATTTTTCTTATCAATACCAGCTTTAATATAACTTTTCGAGATTCCTAGAGTATTTTTACAATTATTACATGAATTTTCGCTTCCCATACGTTTTTATAATAGATACGGATTGCGCAGAAATTACGATTTTCATCAAGATTTGAGGAGGAAAAAATAAGTATTACAGTAAGCAGTACAATTTCATTAACGTTAAGTTACGCCCGTTTTTAAATTACGCCTGTTTTTCAACATGTTCTGTTAGATAAAGATTGAATTGTCAGACTTTTACTCGCTGTTTTCTAGTATCCTTACCGGCTGAGTCGAAGATTATTACTTTTGATATTTAACTTATTGTTTATAGTTTGAGGAAATTTGCGACAGCTTCCATGGTTATTTCGAAAACAATATTAACTTTGTGAAGTATTACATAAATTGAAACATTATCAAGTTGTTTTATATATTATGTTACAAAAAAAATGAAAACTAAAAAGAAATTTCTTAATTCGATACTTAATGAACTATTTTTTTGCTAACAAGTTATAAGGAATGTGAAAATTGGCGAAAGTACATTACGATAGGAAGTTCGCCATATTGTTACGGGTTATAAAGAGTTTTAATACGCATTATAGTGCCTTGACGTCAGTTGTAAAGGTTTTTTTTTGGCTTATTTCTATTCTCGTTGATAATGGTAATGGTACGTATATAGTGGTTGACTGATATGTACCCTTAAACCTACGAATTGAGCAACTATAATAAAAACCTCGTTTATACCTATTACATCCACTTCAAGTACGTTAGGTTTACGTAATACGGTCAATAAAAAACTTAACTTGAAAGTCTAACTAGCGTACTCAAGAAGAAGGATATTTCTTTTTTTAAATATCTTCAAGTTTACTACGCAAATTCCTTCAAAATAACAAAAAGTATTACATTTAAAATAAATAAGGTTCTTGGTAAATATTTTATATTATTACCGAAAAATATCATAACATATAATGTATTATATTTAATAGTTCTGTATATATAACTGGAAATATATTGAAACATATTTTGAAGTTGCAAAGGTATAAGACAAGGAAAATCCTAAGGTTATCGTCTGATAAATATATTAATACTGGTTGAGAATTAACGTAATAATTGACGAATTAACTATTTTTATACAGTTTTATAGGCAAAATTTTTAATTATTGTTATGAAGATAAATATTATGACGCCATATACTTGTTTACTATCTGTGATAATTGCGCTGAATGAAACTTAATGAGAAACTATTCGCAATATCTCATGTTAAAAACGGATACTAACATCGTTATAAAACTAAAATACGAATATAGGTAGGGTTAGAATTGTCTTTCGCTTTGAAAAAGTATTTTTTACTAGGATCGACAATTATAACAACAGTTGTTCGGCCTATTATATTCCATATTTTTCAATCCCCCAATGATTTTTTCCTTTTCCTTAAACCATGAAAAACCTTGGCGTCAACATTAATATTCTGACTGAAGAATTAGTCAAAAGTAACGGTTAAAGGTTTTCACTTAGTTTGAAATAAGGATATTTGTAATTTGACATATAAGTGTAAAGGGTAGTTGTATTGAATTTAATGAAGTTTAAATTTCATCAATTATATCAACGGTTTTGTTATCCGAAGTTTAATACGCTGTATGAAGTCTTTATAGTGGTCAATCATGAAATTGTAAACTTATTAATATTACATGAAATTAAAATGTTTTGTAATTTCTGCCAAAAAAAACACTTTCAAACTCTCCTAAAGTTTTAGTTTACCTTAAAAAAGAGTAAAATTTAAATTTTAAAATTTTGGGAGACGTTCTATTTTTGAACGGTAAATTTATATTTGACTTTATAACTTTATTTTATCGTTTAACTGTGCCTGATTTCTCTACACTATTGCGGCAAAGGAAATTTTAAACGCATTACGAATTGAATACATTAATACATACTAAAGAACTTCAAATACACCAATTTACAATGTTAGTATTAGTTTTATTAAAATGAAGTTTTAAATTAATACCAAATTGATGAGTATCTAATATAAATAAGTTTTGGTCAAGGTTTATTAAGCTATTATTAAGGTCGAAAAGGTTTTCTTACTCTTATAAAATGCTTATAATATCCTTACCCTAAAAATCAGCAGTTTTTAAATTTAAAGGCATAGCTACAAATAGTAGTAAAAGGCCATGATAATATTATTTATCCCAACGGTTTTATATCAACTTTATTAGTATTTGGAGTGTATTATCATATAACGATTCAATCCCCACTGATATTAATCACCTCAAAATACTTTACAATATAAAATAAAACCTTGTAGAAACTAAGGAAGAAATTGGTACGCCGACAAATCAAAAATATTCTTGATACCAAAAACGGATTATCAATAATAAACGTATTGTTTTTACCTCGTTTAAATTAAGTTTTTATGTGAAGAAATCTGGGAAAATAACATAAACTCGATAAGATATTGAATATGATTGACATAAATATAATAGTTAAAACCGTTAACGTTTTTTTAATTCATAGTAACAACTAGGTTAAACTGTTTAAATTAACCTTTAAATATAATGAAGATCTTTATACCGAAAACACTCGAATTGAGTGGATTAGCTAATATAGCCCTTCCGAGCCGATTATTAATGATCCTATGAAAAGTCAACAGCGTGGAAAACTACCTAATATATATATATTAAAAAGAAAAACATCGAAGAGGATTATAAGCCTGAGACTGTGTATATAATAACTTGAGTATTTGAGGAAAAAAAGTCGGATAGATATTTCTCCCTTAAATTACAGGTTAAAGGTAACATGAATATACTGTGTAATCCTTGGAAGTAAATTTATCGAGCTGATATTAAAAGCCTTTTTATATAAGGAGTTTTTTAATTTGTAGTGTTAGCACAATTTCAAGGATAAAATGTTGCAAATATTGAATCGAGGATATTCTTCAAGGTTAAAGATTAAACCATAGACCTAATATATGCAAAATTAATGTTCATAGTTCAATAATATGGCGATAAAGGTAAAGACTTAATTCTTACTTAATTGTTTACAAATCAGAAAATCAGGCGATTTTTCATTATCGTTATTGTTGTTAGTTCAACTGTTGGCGTAAGCGGTGAGTTTACTTTTAATGGCCGTGAAATTACGCAAACGTATATGCAATTCGCTACAAATTTTTAACGGATTGTATTCTAAGAATTTCCGAAAGAGCTAAGGGATAGATTTCCAACCGAAATAGTAATAAAATGCATTAAATATTTTAGTGGATTAGTTAAAGCAAGCGTTTATTTGTTTTCAATATATCAAATGTAATTGAAGAATAAACGAAGTATAAAAATGTTAATATTCAACTTTTATTTATTAATTACGTAAGGCGAAGGATTTGGTATCGTGAATATATATATTAACGATATACCCTTTTTAAAAAACCGTCATGGTTGTAGTGACAGCATAATGTATTATCAAAAAGTTAGGTCTTTCGAAATGTAAGTTGATTGAAACGTTGGTTAAAGTTATATAATTTGATTTTTAATGGATCATTAATCCGCTTATATAATAACAATGATGTTAGTAGAATATACCCTAGTTTATATTAAAAAAAGTACATTACGATTCGAGCAAAAATTAATAAAAAGAATATGGTAATATTATAGCAATATTTGGAATAGAGGATGAAAATGGCTTATATCGTTATACTATATAAATCGGAAGCATTCTACAATCTGTTAATTATCACACAAGTTTAGTATCTATATAATATAGACTATAATAGGTTGAATAAGTGTACTGAGTAATAAATACATAATTCGAATAAATATATAAATATTTTATCAGTAGATTCGATGACAGCGAAGTAAATATTTTTTACAAATTCCTCTTTTTACCAATAATATAAATCTTAGAAAGAAAATCGGTTTCCTTATAATATTCGTTAATAAGATAGGTTTAATGGAAAAAAATATGATCACTATCAACCATGCATATTGGGTATTCGTTAAATGTAAACATATAATACGAAGTATATTATAATCGAAAGTTTATTGTATAATAATGATTTTTGATATCGATATAGTAATTGATGGTACGTAAAATATCATCATTCAATAGCTGGAATTAATTTTAATATCATTTTATATACAGATTCTTAGAGTTTTCCGGGATGTTTAATAAAGTTAGGTACGAATAATGAAAAACGTTTAATGATGAAATTAATATTTTTCAAGGAGGTATACGAAGTGTGGTCAATAGATAAGTTTTGGTATATTATTGGTAAAGATAATACTATTAACGTTATAACTAAATCTATAACTAATAGCATTTTAGAAAGATTTTTTTCCACTTTCACTAGGTAGTGTCGACTACAAATGTTGCACTAGCTGTTGCGAAATAATTCTGTAGATATCGGCGGGATGGATCATAGCACAGGATTGTTAGGGCCTGTATGGGCTCTTGGGACCCCGCGCCATCGCTTCAATCAAGACCTTAAGGTGCCCTATAGTTTAAATCTCTGAAGACGTATAAATTATAACCCTTGTCGTGCTGTAAAACACATACAACGTATCGCATACCCATTGTAGTATGTATTGCAGTTGTTTTTAATTAACATATATACGCATGCGATAATCGGAGCGTCGCGTCTCCTCAACAAATAAAAAGAACCCCTTATGAATACAACCCTTAACCTCAAACTTTTACCTATGGAACAATAAATTATAATTTAAGATGGTAAGTACCTTTACATAACTTGACTTATTATTTTACTTTTTACTGAGATTCTTATACTAGTGAGAGTAGTAGTGTCATTCTGTAAAAACCGGGTGATATATATTGGTAACCGGCGCATACGAACTCGTGTATGGGAGCCTTTAGTTTCTAAAAAAGCGAAACGCATTCCTGCCTAACACCCCACCTCATTTCACCTTTCCTTCTCATCCTTTTTAGCTCATGTAGCCTCTGACTATCCCATTCCTACCAGCGGAAAGTGGCTTTATATAGGTTATATGCAATTTTTACTTGTAAAGGCTAGTAGTGAAATTAATATTAGCGGGGAGGAGTCGAACGTTAAATGTGCCCGTTACGTACGTACGGGGTTTTATATACTTATTGATTTTGCGTAAAGGGATTCATTATTAATAATTAATAGTAACCAAACGTAAAGGCGTATATATTCCCTTTACTATTAACGCCGCTAAAGCGTTAGCCATTTACGGCGTCGTCTTTGCAGCGAAGGCGTCTTTCGTGTATTTAACTACCTTTCGACAGCCTCCTCACGTCGTCATTCAAGCGGCGGAGGGTAGCGCGTCCCAGGCCTCAACCGCGGCGTTATTAGAGAGACGGGGCGTTACCTCCGACGGGGCCAGTATTAACACTAATGGTGGCGATGATAACTTTAATAATAGTAAGAATACGGGTTTTATCCCTAACTAACTCGTAACCTCTACTTTTATCGCCGTTTTTACTACCTCTCGTGCTGTTGGAACCGTCACCGCCCTTAATCTCTGCCTGGTTTTCATTACCTTTTCACGATAAGATCGGATTTATCGGGCGATAGTTGTAAAAACTTTGGTAACGGTTATAATAAAATTGATATAATAGTAAATCTTTTAGTTGGTTATTAATATTATAATAGTAATGATGATTATATATATTATGGTTGGTGGGTATAATATTTAAGTAATACCGGCGAACATAAATGGTTGTTGTTATTAGCTAGCGGAAACATATACAGATTAGATTATAATTTAGATTTTCTTTTTTTCGAAAACCAATTTGTAATACAGGAAAATATCCGGAAATTCCCAAGTTCCTAAAGGACACTTTTTATATAAGTTTCGTGTGTCTATTCATCCGGGTTTCTTTGGGGGGAGGATGGGGCGTAGTTGAAGTTTCCAGACCTTTTTATAAGACGGGTAATTTACCAAGTAAACTACGTCTAGTTCAATCTCTAATAACGTATACTTTGAGGTAATATCACAGTTATTAATGGTTAACTTCTCATTAGTACTTGTTATCAAATTGACTGTCAATACGAACAACAAACTCTAACCAATTCTCTGGATTGTTGTATATTATGTAAGGATTTAGTTTTTGCCTTTATAACTGTATTCTTGAACGATTTAACTGTGTTTCTCATACGGATCAATCTGAGTTTAATCTTTAACTTTATAAGTAATACTCGATTTCAAAATTGTAATCTATAGATTGTAGAAGTTAAAGTCGCATTTAGGTATAAATAATATCAACTCCTGGTAAAAGATGTCTGTTAATGTTAGCCTCATAGTTCTCTTTAAAAATTATTTTTGAAACTTTCATGATTCTTTTTACGCGGAGTTAATAGCAAAGTTTCAATTATTATCTCCTTTCTTATTAATCAAATCAGTTTTATTTATATGCCCCGATATAAATTCCTTGTCATAATCTTTAATATTTATCTTCGCTAATTTTTGGTTATATAGTCGTCGTTTCATTTTGAATTTATTACGGTGGGGTAAGGACTGCATTGTTTTATTGGTTAATTTTCAGGATCTTTATCGGAATTAGCTTGAATATATAATCCAAGCCTTGTTTTTCAAAACTTCGTAAAATAGTTAATTGTTTAACAACTACTTTTAAGTCAATGATACTCAAATTTTTGAATAAGCTATCCTATTTATCAGACTTTAGTTACACAAATAGTTTATTTTACAATATTAAAGTTAACACGTAGATAGTTACAAGGCCGTTCCTAGTATTAAGGGCGTTATTAATTTAACGCTTCACAAATTCCCAACGTAGTTCCTCTAAAGCCCTAATATATACCATAACCATTTTCTAAGTATTTTTCAATATTAAATATTTCGTTGTTGAACGAATATATAATTTAAAAACCAGTAATGTTGATACTGAATTTTCAGGGCCTACTATATTATTTATGTTCTTTACCGTCATGAAACAATTTACCTTTTGGTTTGCAAAGCTTTTGATTTTTAACGTAAAAATAACATACAATCTACGAAGCCATAGGTATATCCTTCCGATATTTCTGATATTCTAATAAACTTTAACAGGTATTTATTTATATCAAATTATTATTATATGAATATTAACTTCACATTCCACACTGTAAATATGATATAAATGTCGTGAAAGATAACATCTGGTGGCTTTAAGTACGTATTAATCCACAATATCTTTTACGTTTCCCAGGTATCCTTCGCCGACAGCGACTTGAAAAACTTGATACTATGAAAGAAAGTTGCTGAGTTTACAAGTTGAAAAAACAGTTTCTTATTCAAATCAAAGATGTTAACTAAAATTGAATAATGAAAGATTTTATCGTCTTTAAAAATAAATTTAAACCTTGTAGGTAACTGGATGTACTTTTATCAATAATAGTTATGCTATTCAATATCCTTCGATGAAAAGTACTCCACATCGTTATATCCCGTAAACTTAAATATTTTAAACAACATATCGATAATTAAGTAATTGAAACATTATTATAATTAACGTATCTTTAATTCCGTCAAGTGCATTACGATTGGTTCTAACTTTTAAAGATGTAATTATAAATATACCTATTTTGAGGCAAGAAGAAACCTTAGGTTATCTTCAACCAACTAATTGACGTTAATTTTAACGTCAAAACCAAGGATATTCATATTTTCAATCAATGAAAAAATAGGATGAAAAACTCAAAAATATAAAAGGTAATCAATCTGATAATAGTTTGTATAGTCATCGATCCTAGTAACAATAGCTCCTTACATGATCCAAAGACAACTTTGGTTTTACCAACATCTGAACAATTAATCTCCATGTTGTTCATACTTTCACGTCACTATACAATTTATTACAAATAGCTTATTATTGAATACTTCATTACTCCCGTATTTAACATAATTTCTTAAAAGGCATAGTTCGCGTAACCATCATGAAATTTACATGAATATAATGGGTTTGATACTTTATCTTTATGGAAAAGATAGAGATGTTCACTAGTCAGGCGGTATAAAGAGGAGTTTTCAGCTAGTTATAATGTTGTTTTAGGAGTATTTTTCTTATATTATGTAACTTATTGAGCATATGTTTATTGTTTTCAGCCTTTTTATCTACGTAATTTACGATACGATCTATTTAATTCTTTTTGAAAGTAATAAGGTACTAGGAATAATACATTTCCTGTTATTTGTAAATTTTAATAACGTGGTAACGACTTTACTAATAACCGGACTTACTATAAACCCAACAACTTTTATTACTATTACGACGATAGTTTTTACAATTAACCGATTCACTTAAGTTTTACCAACGTTATTATCGCCAATATAGCTTCCAATTTATGTATTTCAGATCATATTTTCAACGTAATAGCCTTTTGAATTTTCGTTCGATATAGTATGTAATTAAACAATTGTCATGGTTACAATTTACGAAAGTTATGAGTTTTGGGGTATATGTTATATGCTATTACCTGGCTAGTATTACCAAGGATCCAACTCTGGTAGTTCTACTCGCTCTTATGATACTCTAGAGTAGGGAGGAAGTTGTATGGGAGCACGCTCCCACACATTACATAACCGGGTTGCACTATCTTCCCAGCTCCGTAGCAGCTCCCTAATAGAGACTTCTCTCTTTCTTTTTTTTTTATAGAGGTTTATATACAGAATTCGACTACTTTAAGCGATAACTCCGGCTTTAATCCCTTTACATATAAACCTCGATTCTTTTCTGATAGTGTTTTAGCTATTCGTTAACGGTTATAGCCTAAAGCTATAATATTATCTTCCGACTTATCGAATTGAAACCCTCCAGCTTTAAAGCAATTTTTTAATGTACGCGTTAGGAAATAGCTTTAAAGAGTTTTAACTACTTAAGACGATTACTTGACGGCTTAATAAAAACATTTTACCGACGTTTTACGTTCGGGATTAATTAAGCGGGACTAAATCGTTGGAAAATACGTTTTACAAATAAAATAATAGAGTACCAACGTCTTAAATACATTAATGACTATGATCCGATAATTTAAAGCTATCTATACGTTGAAGTTTTCAGAATAATATCCCCTTTAAAAAGGGTTTCCTATATACATTATAAACGATATAATTATTACGTTTTTTTCTACCGGAAATCGCGTTAATTATTTAAACGACGAAAATTTGAATTTCTTTAACTTCTATTATAATACTGACGCCCTATTTAACGGGAGTTAATAACCTAAACATAAGCTTTCTAATTAGCCGGTTAAGTTTTCCGGTATTAAATTGAGATTTTCGGTATAAAAATCTACTATAATATGCAAATTTTGCAAAGACCTGAGGTTTATCAGTATTAAAAAATTACTTCTACGTTATTTTTCAATAGTTAAAGGGTTTTAGGAAAACCGTTTTAGAAAGTTATTACGTCCGTGAAAGTGACGACGATACTAACAACCTTAATACCTTTATAACTATTTTTTTCGTTTATTATTATAACTCTAATACGACTAGAGTTATTATCGTTCGGTTTATAAATATTAAATGAGAAGTTCCTAAACCATTTTACGTTTTTTTCAACTTTTAAAAAACGTTATTCGCGGAAGCTGAAGGTATAGCCTAGAAATCTACCGCTAAACTCGCCATTTTAAAGGAAGTTATTAACGACACATTCACTAACATGTTACTCCCTCTCTATATACCCGGGGATTATAACGAATAGATCGTTCGTACTTAATTTATCGACGAACGCCTTTACAATATTTGTATTCGTTACAGCGGTATTAATATTATTATTGCCAGGAGTTTCTTATGTAGTGGAAATAATAATAACGATGTACTCGCCTAGAATAGCTATGGCGACATTATTATAACCGACGTAAACGCTTTTCGAACTATTTATAAACGACGAATCGTTTAGGTTAATCATTCAGAACTCTTATATCGTAAAGACCTTAGATTATATTTATGGCGAAATTACGTACTACGTATCAAAATTTCCCTTATAACTTATCTCTTTTATAATCTTTTTAAATATTGACTTTGATAAATACTAATACCGGATATAAGCTTATATCGTCCCCTTTTTATAAGATAACACTATTTTGAGTAACCCATAAATGAAGTATTAATAAGTTATTTACAATGTTTTAAAAAATATATTACTTTTAACATGAGTCGGTAACCATCGCATTTGAAAATGAGAGTTTACGCTTATATAAAAAACGCCGAAATGGGTCGGCTTCGTTATATTTCATTCTATTTTACGAAAAACCCGCAGGAATAGAACCTCTATTATGCTGCTTACTGTTATGACCCAACATCTGCAGGGCGCACCAGCGGCGGCCCCGCAGCAGATAACAAAGGAAATCGGTTGGACACAGCCTCTCGGCAGGCACCAGGGATCCACAACAGACACACCGTACACAAGGGTTAGGGTCAGCATGGTGTGAGACTCGATGGACTCGGTATCGAGCTAGTCGAGCCTACACTGAAGACGTATGAAGGCGCGGATATATAAGGACACTTTCATTACCAAGATAGATAGTATTTCCTTCATAGCTCTTCAGTTGTCAATCTAAGTATTCAGTCTACCCTGAATAGCCTCACGGCTTCTGATCATCACTCGCACGAACACAGTCTTGATATTGCACCTTTTGTTACCTCTGCTACCTTACTGTTAACATAAACCCTCTGACACCTTCTACATACTCACGGGTATTTAGTGTGATCATTACACTTACCGCCTTCTCCTTCGAAAATATTAATAAAGTACTCGGCCCAAAACCGCTCGTTTCCGTTTGCAACAAACTTTCCATAGACTTTAAAAAGTTCGCCCCCTTATTTAATAAAGCCTTTAATGATAAACTGCCCCCTTATCGCTTCGAAAAAAAATTATATAATCGTTTTTTATACCGATAACTAAGGTTAACTCCTAAAAGTGCTATAGGGCCCGTTATACAATATATTGCGTAAGAAGCTCCTTATATTACGTAAAACGTTAACCGAGTCACTCGATTAAGGTTATATTCGAGTAAATAGCTTTTTAACGGATACCCCCGTACTTTTCATTCCAAAATCCGAAGGTGGTTTACGTTTTTATATCAACTATCGTCAGCTTAACGCCACTACGAAAGCAGACTATTATTTGGTTTCTCTTATTCAAAAAACACTCGTAAATATTTCCCAAATTAAGTAATTTACCAAGTTACATATTAAAACCACTTTTTATGAACTTCGTAATATGGAGTAAAATGAATAAAAAACTGTATTTCCTATAAATTTCAGAATTTTCAAATAATTAATTACTCTTTTAAAACTTTTTAATATCCCCGTTACCTTTTAACGATATATTAATAATTTTCTACGCCTTTTTCGATATTTTTCATTTCGTTTACTTTAATGATATCCTATAATATTTAAACGATACTTTGGAAAATTATATTATTCAATTTAAATAAATCTTAAACACCTTAAGCACCGCATAACTTAACTTAGATATATCTAAATACTAATTCGACGTTTAAAAAACTAAGTACCTAAGATTCGTTATAGAGGTTAATATCAACGTTTTTATAAACCTATAAAAGATACGCACTATCTGGGAATAGGAAGCTCCTATGTTAATTCTAGATATACATGGTTTTCTTCAATTCGCGAACTTTTACCTGTATTTCATCCGCAACAATTCAATAATTATTAAACCGTTATTTCGGTTAACCCGTAAAAGCATCACTTTTTGTTAAGGGCTCAAGGAAAAAGCTATTTTCTAATGACTTAAGTTTAACTTCCCTTTCGAACCTATATTTACTCAATAAAACCCCGAGCGCAACACCTTTTTAAAAGCTGACTATTTCGGTTAGGCCTTGAGAAGCTAACTTTTTCAATACTACGACCGCGGTAACTTACGCCTAGTAAAGTATTGCTCCTATCTCCTATCACTCGTCGAATATAACTACAAAATCTATGATAAGGAATTACTTGGGATTGTAAGTTATTTAAAAGCATAGAATGCGGAGTTCTGAGGTACGATACACTTATTTATAATTTTGACAAATTATAAAAACCTGTATTACTTTATAATTACACAATGACTTTTTGAACGATATATCTGTTAATTCAAACGCCTTTTGTAATTCTGTTTTGATTAATTTATAATAAAACAGTAGATTATACGCGGCCCAATACGTTATTTCGGTAAAACTGGGATATTTCAAAAGGCTTTTTCAATTTACGTTTTTTAGGTCGAAAACTCCAATTATTACGCCCCTAATAAACTGCTTCCGAGCCGTTCCCGTATATACATATCTCCCAGTTAACCGTCGCCGGAGAATCCATCATAAAGGGTTGTAAACCTTTTACTAATATCGACTTTGAAAGTTGTTAAAACGCTGTTATTATACACGATATTACTTACCCCCGATTAATACGTATAATATGTATAAACAACCGATATTTCCCAATAGATATTAGTATCGACGACGACTAGGTACTGAAAGTTTTAATTTCGGAATACTCGGTAAACTATAATAGGGTTTTACGGTTTAGCGACCGTATTTGTGTACCTACTTACAAACCGCTTACTATCACTTTCATTTAAATTACCTATAATTCATTTTTTTACCAGCTACCCAAGCCGCGACGCCACTGGTTTTTTTCAAACCGTACTTTTAACTCGACTTAAATCGCGTAATCCGCTGTTTTTACCGTAATTACAACGTTTATCAACGTATAAACTCTTAGAAACACAATTAAAAAGGTTTTTTCAAACCCCTCCCAGTTCCTAAATGTAATGATCACACTAAATACCCGTGAGTATATAGAAGGTGTCAGAGGGTTTATGTTAACAGTAAGGTAGCAGAGGTAACAAAAGGTGCAAT